>VZQC01011090.1:2717583-2773027 GCA_009823505.1 Rhizomys pruinosus
TGTGTATGTATGTGTATTTGTGTATGTGTGTATGTATGTGTATTTGTGTATATGTGTATGTACGTGTATTTGTGTATGTGTGTATATATGTGTGTATGTGTGTGTATATATGTGTGAGTATGTATGTGTATGTGTGTATGTATGTGTATTTGTGTATGTGTGTATATATGTGTGTATGTGTGTATGTGTGTATGTGTGTATATATGTGTGAGTATGTATGTGTATTTGTGTATGTGTGTATGTATGTGTATTTGTGTATGTGCATATGTATGTGTACTTGTGTATGTGTGTATGTATGTGTATGTATGTGTGTGTGTGTATGTATGTGTGTGGGCTCACTCATATCACAGTGTACATTTGGAGATCGAGGACAACTTGTAGGCATCTGGTCTGTCGTTCTACCAGGTGGGTTTCAGGGGACAAAGTCAGGTCGTTGGAATTGGTGACAAGTGCCTTTACCTGCAGAGCGAGCTGCAGCCTCTGTTCTTTAAGTGTGAAATAGGAAAATAGTAGTCCTTAGTTTATAAAGCATTGAGGTGACTAAGTGAGATAATGCACATAGGGAATATAACAGAGAGTATTCAATGAATCCTGACTGATACTACTGTACTGTTGTTAAAGTACAGATTAACTTGGTAAGGTCTGTGACAAGACCAGGAAATCTGCATTTTAAGCCATTTCTCTAGATGAGCCCAAAGTCTCAGATGATGGCCTACATACCTTCCTGAGATTTTTCCTTTCTTTTAATATTTTATTGAAGTTTTGTGCATATCATACATTATTTCTCAGTCCAATTTAGACTTATTTCCCTTTCCATGCTCCCCACCCCACCCCACCCAAGTTCATGCATTCTGGCATACATGTCTTGTATTTTTTTCTGAGTCTTTTTAAAGTTTTTCAAAGCAGAGGATTATTGTTTGGGGGAGAACTTTACTGTTTCAGTTGTTTCTTTGTCCCAGTTCTTTTGTTGTTGTTTCCTCCAACTTGTATTGCTTCAACACATGCAGATATGTCTCACCTATACTAAATCATGTCATCTGAAAACAGACTGTATGTTATTTCCAAATCAGATTTCAGAATTCACATTTTTCCCTTTTAATTTTATGTTACTCTAAACTATGCATACATACCCTCCACCTATATACCAGGGTTACAAAGTCTGAAAATAAGTGATAGATTAATTCTAGAACCTGTTAAGGGATTCACATTATAAGAGCACAGTTGCTTTCAGGTAAAGAGCAATATAACATTAGCATTGCTCAGTTTGCCTTACAACTAGGTACTTGGTGCTAGCATCTATAAATGAGGGATACCATTCATTGTTTGTTTTTCTGGGACTGTGTTACTTAGCATAATGTCTTCTAGTTCCATCCTTTATCTGCAAAGTTCATGATGTCATCTTTCTTTACTACTGCATAGGACTCCATTGTGTAGATGTACCACATTTTCTCTATCCGCTCATTGGTTGAGGGTCACTTGGGTTGGTTCCAGCTCTACCTATTGTGAAGAGAGCTGCAATAAAGATGGCTATGCATGTATCTCTGTAGTAGGATGAGTCTTCTGGGTATATACCCAGGAGTGGTATAACTGGGTCAGGTGGTAAGCTCATTGAGTCTTTTAAGGTTTCTCCACACTGCTTTTCCATAGTGCTTGTACGAGTTTACATTCCCACCAGCAGTGGATGAGTGCTCCCCTTTTTCCACAACCTCTCCAGCATTTGTTATCATTTGTTTTCTTGATCCCGAGTTTACATTCCCACCAGCAGTGGATGAGTGCTCCCCTTTTCCACAACCTCTCCAGCATTTGTTATCATTTTTTTTCTTGATCCTAGCCAGTTTTATTGGAATGAGATATCTTAAAGTGGTTTTAATTTGCATTTCCTTTAATTATTAGCGATGTTGAACACTTTTTAAGATGTTTCTCAGACATTCCTCACTTGTGAAGTCTCTGTTCAGCTCTTCATCTTTTGAGTGACTCATATTTTTTACTTCTTTGTTTTTTGAGTAGTTTATATATTCTGGAAGTTAATGCTCTGTCAGATGTATCATCCATGAAGGTTTCCTCCCACTCTGTGGGTTTTTTCTTCACTTCACTGATTGTTTCTTATGCTGTACAGAAGCTTTTGAGTTTAATGAGGTCCCACTTGTCAATTGTCGACCTTGTTTCCTGCGAAGCTGCTGTCTGATTTAGAAAGTCTTTTCCTATGCCTATGTCCTGTAGGTTGCTGTCAACATTCTCTTCTATCACCTTCAGAATTTTGGGTTTCGCATTGAGGTCTTTGATCCATTTGAAGTTTTTTTTTTTTTGCAGGGTGAGAGGTAGTGGTTTAATCTTATTCTTCTACAAGTGGTGATCCAGTTTTGCCAACACCATTTGCTGAAGATGATGTCTTTCCTCCATTGAGTTTTCTTGGCCCCTTTGTCAAATATGAGGTAGCTGAAATTGTATGTGCTCAAGTTCGGATCTTCAGTTTTGTTCCATTGGTCTGCAGGTCTGTTTTCTGCCAGTACCAGGTTGTTTTATGGCTACAGTGCTGTAATATAGTTTGAAGTCTAGTATAGTGATCCCCCTGTGTTGCTCTTTTACTTAGGGTTGCTTTGGCTATTCAGGGTCTTTTGTTTTTCCATATGAATTTAAGGATTTTTTTCCAAGCCTGTGAAGAAACTCATAGGGATTTTAATTGGGATTGCATTGAATCTGTATATTAATTTGGGTAGAATGGACATTTTTACTATATTAATTTTTCCAATCCATGAGCATGGGTGGTCTATCTATCTTCTTATGTCTTCTTCAATCTCCTTCTTCAGGGGTTTTAAAATTTTTGTTGAAGAGATCTTTGGTGTCTTTAGTTATGTTTGTTCCTAGGTATTTTATTGTTTTTGAGGCTATTGTGAGTGGAAAGGCCTCCTTATATTTCTTCTTCAGTTGCCTGTTGTTGGTATAAAAGAATGCTACTGATTTTTCTAGGTTAATTTTGTATCCCACAACTTTACTGAAACTCTTAATCATTTCCAGGAGTTTTCTGGTGGAGTTTTTAGCATCCCTTAGGTAAACTATAATATCATCTGCAAAAAAGGAATAGTTTGACTTCCTCTTTTCCAATTAGTACTCCTTTAATTTCCCTTTCTTGCCTTATTGCCTTAGCAAGCATTTTAAGCACTATATTGAAGAGGAGTGGTGATAGTGGACAGCTTTGCCGGGTTCCTGCCTTTAAAGGGAATGCTTCTAACTTTTCTCCATTTAGGATGATGATGACTGTGGGTTTGTTATATATGACTTTGTGGTAAGGAATGTTCCCTCCGGTCCAATTCCCTCTAGAACTTTAAACATGAAGGGATGCTGGATTTTGTCAAAGGCTTTTTCTGCATCAATGAGATGATTGTGGGGGTTTTTTTGTCTTTCAGTCCATTTATGTGTTTTATGATATTTATTGATTTACATATGTTGAACCATCCTTGCATCTCTGGTATGAATCCAACTTGGTCATGATGGATGATTTTTTTTATGTGAGTCTGTATGCAGTTTGCAAGTATTTTGTTGAGTATTTTTGTGTCTATGTTCATTAATGAGATGGGCCTATAGTTTTCTTTTTTGGTTGTATCTTTGCCTGGTTTTGGTATTAGCATAATGCTGGCTTCATAGAAGGAATTTGGGAGATTTCCCTCTGTATCCTTCTGAACAGTTTGAGTAGTAATAGCTGTAAGTCCTCTTTAAATGTTTTATAGAATTCTGCTGTGAAACCATCTGGGCTTGGGCTTTTTTCTTGGTTGGGGGGTTTATTACATTTTCAATTTCCTCAGATATTATGGGTCTATTTAAGCTGTCAATCTCTTCTTGGTTAAGATTTGTTGATTTCCAGGATTTCAGATATTCATTCATTTCTCTTCGGTTTTCAAATTTAGTAGAGTATAGGTTTTTGAAGTATTCCTGTATGATTGTCTGGATCTTTTTGTTGTCTGATGTGATGTTTCCCTTTTCATCATGAATTCTATTGATTTGGAGTTGCTCTTTTTTTCTTTTGGTTAACTGGGCTAAAGGTCTGACTATCTTGTTTATCCTTTCAAAGAACCAACTTTTGGATTCATTGATTCTTTGTATTGTTTTCTTTGTTTCTATTTCATTGATTTCTTCTCTGATTTTTGTTATTTCTTCCTGTCTGTTGGGTTTAGGGTTTGTTTGTTGTTGTCTCTCAATTGTTTTAGCTGCAGTGTTAGAGCATTTATTTGTTCTCTTTTTGTTTTTTTTAATGTGGGCATCCAGGGTCATAAATTTACCTCTTAGGACTGCTTTTAAAGTATCTCATAGGTTTTGTCTTGTCATTTTCATTTAGTTCCAGGAATGCTTTTACTTCTTTCTTTATTTCTTCCTTGACCCATTCATTATTTAGGAGTGTGTTATTTAGTCTCCATGTGTTCTTGTAGATAGTAGGGCTTATCCTGGTGTTGATATTGAGTTTTATTGCACTGTGGTCTGATAGAATGCCTGAAATCATTTCAATCTTTTTGTATTTGTTGAGGTTTTTTTTCTGTGTCCCAGTATGTGGTCAATTTTGGTTTATGTTCCATGGGGTGCTGAGTAGAAAGTGTATTCTCTGGTGTTTGGGTAGAATATTTGGTAGGTGTCTATGAGGTCCATTTGTTGTATTGTATTGTTCAGTTTAGATATCTCTCTGTTTGTTCTTTGCCCAGTTGAACTGTCCAAAGGGCTCAGTGGGGTATTGAAGTCCCCTACTATTAGTGTGCTGGGATTAATCTGTGCCTTGAGGGCCTGCAGAATTGTGCTTATAAACTTCGGTGTTTCCTAATCCATTCTCCCAGTCTATGTCTTTTGATTGGGGAGTTCGGCCCATTAATATTTAAAGTTATTATTGAGAGATGTGCGCTGCTTCCTTTTACCTTCTTTTCTGTTGCATTTTTGTTCTAGGTTTGTATTTCTTCAGTTATACTTTTACTCTCTCTAGCTGCTTGGGGATAGTTGCTCCTTTACTCTGACCTTTGAATTGCTTTGAGTATTTTCCAAAGAGTTGGTTTTCTGGACATGAATTCTTTTATCTTGTTTATGTCATGAAAGATCATGACACTGAGATCTTTTTTTTATGGTAACTGGTAACCTTTGGCTCTGTCCCCATATCAAACAAGTAATATGCTTACAAAATACATGCAGAACAAACAGAAAAGCCCTTCCCATTCCAAAGGAATAAACTAAGAAAGGAGAAATGAATGACAGGTCTTGAATCAGGTCAAGATCTTCAGCCCAGTATGGTGGTTTAATTTAGCAGGTAAAAACCTCCTGTTTTATGTCTTGGGAAGTGGTGTAGTGGTAGAGTGCTTGCTTAGCACACATAGGGCCCTGGGTTCTATCTTTGGCATTGCAACAAATACTGCCTATTTTCTACATTCAAAATCTCACAGGTGATTGTTTTTTGCCCTGTGGTTCTCCAGTCTTTTCACATCAACTTTAAAATGAAAGTAGCATTAAAAGTAGGATTCTGGGCCATTGAGATGGCTCAGTGGGTTAGAGCCCTTGTTGCTAAGCTTAACAGCCTGAGTTTGATTCCTAGGACTCACATGGTAGAGGGAGAGAACCAACTCCATCCAGAAAGTTGTCCTCTGACCTCCACACATGTGCTGCGGCACATGCACACACACATACTTGCACAGTAATTAATGAATAAATATGATTTTTTAAATGTAGAATTCTATAGTTTGTTTTGTTTTACAGTTACAGGGATAGAACCTAGGCCCTCACACTTGCTAAGCACATGCTCTGCCACTGAGCTGTATCCTCAGTCCCCCTTTTCACTTTTCATTTTGAGACAGGGCCTTACTACATTGTGCAAGTTGCCCTTGAACTTGAAATTTCCTGCCTCATCTTCCCAAGTAGCTGAGATCATGGGAAGCCCAGCTAGAACACTGTATCCCCACTCCAACCCTGCACTGAGCCATATTTATATGTATGTTTTACTGACCTAGAAAAAGAATCCCAGGATTTTGCCTCCTCTTTGTTGTTTTTTCTCATCTTGTTTTCTTTCTTCATAGTCCATGATAGCAGATGAGGCTGTCAATATGATGAAACCACAGACAGCATGAGAGTACAGTGTTCTGTCATTTTTCCAAGTATTTTAGCTGCCCATCAAAACTGGGGCTAATAACTCCACACTTGTTCAACCTGCCTGTGAGCTCACAGCAATCTTCTAGCTCTGTTATCATCAGTGACTCCAAATTCACCAATAACCATCCTTTGTGGTGACATGGATAGATGGCAGAAACAGCAAAGTCTGTAGTTTTTGGAGATTGAGTCTTTAAAGTTTCTAAATTTTTATGTGTATGGTTGTTTTGCCTGCTGGTATTTAAGTGTACTACATGTATGCAATGCCATGAAGGCCAGAAGAGGGTATCAAATCCTCTGGAGCCAGAGTTAAAGGTGGTTGTTTGCCACCATGTGGGTGCTGGGAACCAAACCTAGGTCCTCTACAAGAGCAGCCAGTGCTCTTAACTGTTGAGCCTTCTCTCCAGCCCCAACTAATGGAGTCTAATGTGTAAATTAGGAAACATATCTAGATTATCGTGAGTCCATGAAGAGGCCATATTTTCTAAAAATAAAAGAAAGGAGGCTCCTTGGCCATCTAACCCAATCTGCAGGTGAGGAAACAGGTTTGCTTAGAGCAGGGAAATGAGTCACCCATGGTCACAGCCAGGCAGGACTAGAATGGAACAGTGTCTGTCTCAGCATTTGTTCCTCTTTGTTATCTGTCTCAGTCCATTCAGACTATGGCACTTCATCCCTGGTTTGCTTCTAATGTAAAATACAGTCTTGAAAAGTCTTAACTGATTCTTGCATCAGACTTTAAAAACCAAAGTTACAATGGGTGTGATGGCACAGACCTGTGACCCCACCATTCTAGAAGACAATTGCCTCAAGTTCAAAGCCAGCCTGGTATACCAGGCCAGCCAGGGCTACAAAGCAAGGCCTTGTCTCAAAAAACAAATAAGCAAGCAAAGAAACAAAAACCAAAACAATGCAAGATAACACAGAATAGACCTTCCCATCCCAAAGGAGCAAACTAGGAAAGAAATGAGTGACAGGTCTTGAGTCAGTCCAAGACCTTAAGGTTTCAGAATCACTTCTTGCTTATGCCCTGCCCCTGAGGCCTACTGAAGCACAAATTTTGCCGCCCAGCTTGTGGAGACCCTGCCCCCTTGGCTTTGCCGGGCACAGCCCACCACAGCCCTCTCAGGTAGGAGTTGTCTGGCTATGGCTTTCTCACGTTGGAATGGCCTGCCCATGGGTCCACTCATGTGAAGTTCCCAGAACAACCTCATTCCCATGGCTTTGCTGGGTATTACTGTAATGGGTTTCTATGCACTGGCCCCTACTCCTACCACACTTCTCTATCCAGGGACTACTAAGCTCTCTGAGGCATTTTTTGAAATCCAGGTAGAAGCAGACATCATCCCACAGCTTCCGTTGGCCCAGAGCAGTCACACCACTGCCCTGTGGGAGCCACACCAGGTGTGACTGGTGTGTGGAAGTCGACTGTGGGAAGCACAACTCCCAGCCTAAGGCAGTGCTGGGCTCTGGGGCCTCCTCCTTTGATATGGGTTCTGTCTAGACCCTGGCACTGAGAAGTCAAATATGACTCAGGATGTTTTCTCATTGTCTTGGACAGTAGGCCATTTATAAGGTTGACTAATCTGGCTCATTGTGTTAATGAATGACACCTGGCTTCCCTTGAGATGGTTGATCCCTGATAATCTCTTTATCAAGCAATCCTTGGCCACACCTATGTCCTCTACTGAACATTTTATGATTTCCTTCATTTGGAGCTAGAAATTCTATTTTACATTATTCTTGGGCCAATGAGATGGCTCACTGAGTAAGGGGCCCTGCCACCAAGCTGATTAACCTGAGTGTCATCCCCAGGACCCACATGGTAGGAGAAACAACTCTGCTTTCTCTCTTTCTCTCTCTCTCTCTCTCTCTCTCTCTCTCTCTCTCTCTCTTTCTCTCTCTCTAAAAAATTTCTCTTTTTACACAGGAATTTCCTCAGCCAAGTATCTGATTTCATCATTCACAAGTTTAACCTTCAGTAAAACACTAGTACATATACAAAATTAACAAATTTGCTGCTATTTTATTACAAAGTGGCCTATTTCCCATGGACCAATAATGTGTGTTCCTCAGTTCTATTTGAAAACCTCATTGGAATGCCGTTCCCCATTGGATTCCTGCTAGTATTCTGTTCAGAACTACTTGGGGAGTTTCTCAGGATGTTGAGATCCCCACCACCCTCTAATTCCATACAAATTTCCTATGTTTGACTGTTCAGATTGCTACTTAACAAAATAACATAATCCGGGTGCCTTCTCAAAACAAATTTATTTCTCACAGTTTTCAAAACTCAAGGCACCAGTAGACTTCTGTCTGGTGAGAACCTACTTCCTCAGAGATATATTTCCCATATAAATGAAAGGTTTGGGGTTTGGAGTTCAAGGGAAACATTGAAGCAGTGTGTCCTTTGGGGTAAGAGATTTATTATAGTTTTAATTTTTTAATTTATTTATTTATTTATTTATTTATTTATTCTGTGTGTGTGTGTGTGTGTGTGTGTGTGTGTGTGTATACATACATTCTAGGACATGCAGGTGAAAGTCAGGATAATTTTCAGTAGTCATTTCTCTCCTTTCATCACATAGGTCTTGGGATCAAAGTCAGGTGGACGGGCTGGATACCAAGTGCCTGCACCTTCTGAGCCAACACATGGGCCTTATTAAAGTTATTAATGCAGTGGACATACATACATACATATAGACAGACAGACAGACAGACAGTATGACAGGGACTCTGATGAGAGCTCAGGTCTACAAGGCAGAGTGAGGGTCCTTTCTCATAGATCTCAGAGGAGAGGGAAGGTTTCATTCTACATGGCCAGTGAGTGGTCCACAGCACAGACCTGCAGCCAGGCTGTGCATCATCACTGCATTCCAGGGAAGGAAAGAGAGTGTGGGAAGTGAGAAGGAAGGGCGCCTCTGTGTGCCACTAAATAGTAACCCTCTGATGACCCGGAGTCTGCGGGAAGTGAGAAGGAAGGGCACCTCTGTGTGCCACTAAATAGTAGCCCTCCAATGCCCTGGAGTCTGGCGGCTTGAGCTTGTGTACTTCCTTAGAGAGGTAAGAATAGCACCTGCCACTCTCCTGTAATCTGGGCACCTCTAGGGACTGTTAGATGGTCTGAGATTCACAGACAGGCTCTTGGTAGGGTGTTCTCATTTCCTTTACAGGGGCTATTAGAAAGAATCTTCTGCTCTCTGCCTAGTGGTCTGGTCTGGATTCTAATAGTAACCATGACTTTAGTACATGTGTGACATACATAAATGTATATGGTGAAACAATACAATAAAAGATTAAAAAAAAAAAAAGAAAAAATTTGGAGAAAAAAATAGTAACCTCACAAGGTAGAAGAGGTGAATGAACTCTTGGGGGGGTCCTCTTTTATAAGGGCACATAACCCAGTTGTATCCTTTCTACCCTTAGAGCCTAATCACTTCTCAGGGGCCCTACCTTCTAATAGACTGGCAGTTAGAATTTTAAAAGATGGATTTGGGAGGACACATTCAGACCATAATAGTGTAAAACACTATCAATCACTTCCCCCTCAGTCATTGGGGCGGGGGCGGTTATCATGAGAGCGCTATGCCAGTAACATAGATTCATATGTTTATGTCTTTCCAGAATTTATTACATAGCCATATCAATAGACTTGGAACCTACATCACTTTCTTTGGCTTTCTTTCATTGAGTATACCTAGTTTACTTAAAGTCATTGTAGGTCTCTAATTTCAAGGGTCAAGAGGGACACTGAGGCAGATTGTCCTTTGGGGTCAGAAATTTGTTAAGTTATTAATACCATAGGTAGAAAGGAAGACATGGCAGCCAGGCATGGTGGCGCACGCCTTTAATCCTAGCACTTGGGAGGCAGAGGCAGGCGGATCTTTGTGAGTTCAAGGCCAGCCTGGTCTACAGAGCGAATTCCAGGACAGCTGGGGCTACAGGGAAACCCTGTCTCAAAAAGACCAAAAAAAAAAAAAAAAAAAAGAAAGGAAGAAAGGAAGACATGGCAAAGGTTTTAAAGAGTTCAGGCACAGGAAGCTGACTAAGCAAGGGACTCTTTCTGAACCCCTTGATTGCTTGAGCTGCTTAGGAAACTTCCCTTGGGGGAAGTGAAGATTCTAGAGTCACAGACAACAATTACAGCAGCTGCGAGGGTAGAGACAAAAAGAGGCCTGCACTGCTGCTGCACAGACCCAACAGTCATGACCCGACAACTACAAGTTCTTTATTGCATTCCAGTTTTGTTTGTTTATTTCATTGTGTTTTGGTTTGTTTGTTTGTGTCATAGCCTCATGATGTAGCCCTGGCTGGCCTGCACCTGGCTATGTAGACCAAGCTAGTATTAAATCTGTGGCAGTCCACCTGCTTTTGCCTCCCCACCCCAGTGCTTGACACTACAAATGTTTGCCTCCACACCAAGCTTCATTCTAGTTCCTATGATTACAGATACCTGTAACACTTAAATCACACACCACACTTCACAAAATTATATATAGAGATCTAAGAAAGGCTAGAGAAACTCTAGGATTCTGAGAGATAATGCAGAGGTGGTGCAGGGGCTGGGAGGTGACTTGGTTGGTAAAGTGCTCACTGACAACCATGAGGACCTGTATTCAGATCTGCAGCAACAATGTAAAAAGCCAGGCATGACAGCACACGCCTGTAATGCTAACACTGGGGAGGGGAGGATGGGAGGATGCCTAGAGCTTGCTAGCCAGCTAGTCTAGCTAAATCGGTGAGCTCCAGGGTCACTGAGGGATCTTGTCTCAAAATGTAAGCTGGAGACCAACTGAGGAATATACCTGACATTGACCTCTGGCCTCTACTTGCATGTGCACATGCATGCACACACAGATGGTCATGCCTACAAACACACACACACACACACACACACACACACACACACACGTGCGCAGAGAGCCAACACAAAACATCCATACAAATGCAGAACACCATAATAGATCAGGTGTTGGGTTGTGATAGCTTCGAATTGGGCAGTACCAGGAACAGGGAAAATCATTCTGAGATGACTCCAGGAGAGTTAGAAGTTTATCACCTATCGATGTGCAAGGCAAAGACCATGATAAATAGATCGGAGGCCCATGACAATGGTGGGCTGGTGGGCCATGTTGCAGGCTATGGCATCTCTCCTTTTGTGCATCTTGGGTGTGAAGGGGTTGTAGCATTCGTTGCTCCAGTGAGTCTAGTAAATTCTCAGGAGATAATTTTTTATTAACATAAACCATTCCCTTATCAGTCTGTGCCTTATGGCTGTGCTGGGAAAATGGCAGTTGTTAAGATGCACTAATAAGCTGTCAAGTCAGAGGCTAGTGAAGTGACTAGGAAGGGGTCAGGGGAGGCACTTTCTGTGAAGCCCGAAGACCCAACGTCAATCCCTGTGACCCGCATCATGAAAGGAGATAGACTCCAGCAAGTTATCCTCTGATCTCCACCAGTGTCCTGTGATGTGAATGCCCTACCCCCACCAAATAAACAAACAAATAAATAAATACTGGGTCATTCTACCTTAGCAACTGAACCCCAAATGGAGTGACTCAGGACAAACTTCTGTAAACAAAATGGAATAATAACTCAGGTTAGGACATAGTCTGCTCTTTATAGGGAGAATGTGACATCGAGGATAACCAGGGGCCTGGGCCTAGAGCATGATCATGCAAAGGTCTTTCTGACAACACCTTAACAGTGATTCTTGTCCTTGAGGCCCAAAAGAAAGACTACAACAGACAGAAGCAAAGTTGGTGTTTGGTACTGGTTGGACAATGCTCCAGGCAAAGCAAGAGGGATTCTACCTTCCAGGGAACCTGAGGGTCAATGGTAGGAGCTGCACCCATTGACCTGGCCTCATGACATCCAAAGCTGACTGGGCCTGGCTCTCCCCACTGGTGTCTTGCAGAGTGTCTGGAGGAGAACTGTTTGATTTCCTAGCCCAGAAGGAGTCGCTAAGTGAAGAGGAGGCCACCAGCTTCATTAAGCAGATCCTGGATGGGGTGAACTATCTTCATGCAAAGAAAATTGCTCACTTTGATCTCAAGGTCAGTAATCAGCATAAAGCAAAAGAACAGAGTTTAGGAAGTAGGGTCTTTTTCTCCATGTCCTTATTGGGAGGGTCCAGTGCCTGATAGCCTTCTCCTCTTCACCTTATACTGAAAACCTTACTCCTCCAGAAGAAATGTCCCACTTCTCCTATCTAGGCTTCTGCACAGGGGGCCGACTTCAAGGAGCTTTTTGATCAGCTCTAGACACCATATCTCTTCCAGGAAATAGGTATGGCATTATTTTTAAATAAGTAACTTGAAACCAAACCCATTTCACAAGACTGAACTTATCAACAATAAAGAGCTAAGCCACGAGTAGGCAAAACAAGCAGGGTTTGGAGAATTGCTGAGGTAGGCGGACACTCTAGACATAGCAGCACGGCCTCCCACATCCCTCCTCCAGAGGCTGTAGGGGCTGGAGCCCAAGGACCATTGGCTGTTCCTACCTCACCTCAAATTAGGGGCATAAAACTGCTTTCCAGGGCCCACTTTTCTTCTGTGGTAACTGGTGTTCAGGGTCAACAAAGTTCACTGTGACCACATGTGAGGCAAGAATGTGGTCAAAACAGGAGTGGCTCCTTTGGTAACAGATCAGGTGCCAGATCTGATAGGCCTTTGTAGATGCTGAGCTCCTAAAGATCACTGGACTCATGGTAAGACCTCTGTTTATGGGAAGACACCCATCTACTATTTGTTGTTGTTCAAAGCTTATTTGTTTTTGAGATATGATCTTATGTACCCCAGGCTGACCTCAAGCTTCCATGTAGCCAAGGCTGACCTTCAACTCTTGACCTTCCTGCTTCCACTTCCCACATACTGGAAGTACAGCTGTACACCAGCACACCAGGCTTTTTGTTCAGTCTTCTATACAAAAATTCCTGTGATCTTTTATATTCTGTTCTGAGTTCCTACCTGGCCTTAGTTCTTCTTTTCTTTTTTTTTTTTAAACTATGGAATACTTTATTTTATTTTATTTTTTCCTGTGGTTCTTTTCTTTTTTATTTATTTATTTATTTTTATTGATGCTTTGTGTATTTCATACGTCATTTTCCAATTCAGTTCAGGCATATTTCCCTTTCCCTTCCCCCCCACCCCCACCCCAACTGAGATCATGCATTCTGCCATAACTGTCTTGCATATTTCTCTCATTTTTTTTTTTCATTTTTTAGCTATAAGTGATAATCCATGAGTACAAGCATCCTTCATGTAAAACCAATTTGCAGGCTGTTGTGCCCAAACCCCCACAGCCCCACCATCCAGCGGGGGGTGAGGGGTTGTATGTTCAATCAAGTTGATCAAATGAGTGTCCAGACTACATTGCTGTAGTTTCACCATTCACCCCAATCGCAGCCCTTACATTCTACCATGCCCCCTCTTCCGCAGATTGTTCCCTAGGCTTAGAAAAGGGGCACAGGTGGATGAGAAGCAAAACAGTCTACTTTCTCTGGAGCTGTTGTCTTGGACTCTGGTCAATTCTGGCTGTTTCCTTTCATGGGCTGACAGTTTGTCCAGGGATAACCTTTCAATCCTACTAATGAAGCACAAGCAATTAGATATATAGGTATTTAAACAGCACTAATAGTTATAGTAGGTTACTTTGGTATAGACACATATGTTTGGATGATATGTTAATCCATGAATTACATTTTTTTCCTGTTAAATATGACAGGGTCTTACTGTGGCTTATAACATCTCCTAAGGAACTTAGTTTTAAGTGTTGTGATAGAGGGCAGTGGGGATGGGGATGTGAGTGCAGGGGAGAAGATAGCCAACTCACACTGGAATTATCAGAGAGGGCTTCCTAGTAGAGCCGGCATTTGAGTTTTCTGAAGAATTGACAGGGATCAGGAGAGGGGAATGTTCTAGTTTGTCTTCCATTGCTGTGACAAAACACTCTGACCGACACCAACTTGGGGAAAAAAGGGTTTATTCCACTTACATCTCCTGGGTCACAGTTCATCACTTAGGGAGCCCAAGGCATGAACTCAGGGCAGGAACCTGGAGGCAGGAGCTGAAACACAGGCCATTGAGAAATGCTGTTCACTGGCTTGCTCCCCTGGCTCATGCCCAGCCTGCCTTCTTATAGGGTACATAACAACCTGCCCAGGGTGGCACCACTCATTGTGGTCTGGGCCCTCCCCACACAGCTCGACAATCAAGACAATACTCCATGGTTGTGACCACAGGCCAATCCAATGGAGTCAATTCCCCAGTTGAGGTGTGTCAAGTTGACACTAAAGCTATCCAGCACGGGGAAGGACCTTCTTGGGAAGAAAGCCCGCAATGTATGTGGTCATGAAAGAGCATAACGCACTCAAGGAAGTACAGAAAAGGGGGCTGTGTGCTGGGTGGCCAGGGAAGGAAGGCAAACGAAAGAGGGGAGAACTGAGTCAAAGAGGTTGCCCTTTATCCTGAGAGATCCTGGGCCAGGTGACAGCTGTGTATTTCAGCTCGGTCCCTCTGGCTGAGAATACGGGTGAGTAGGGAGAGCTGTGTAGCTGGGGCCCAGCCAGGAGACTAATGTAGTAATTTGGGTGAGATGTGATAAGGGCAGATTCAAGACCTATTGCCAGGTCAACCCAGAATTGCTTAGGTTCCTAATTCCAAGTGGAGATGAAGGAGAGGGCAGCAGCCAGGATGATCCTCTTCTGGCTTGATGAGTGACCCAGAGAGGGTCTAGCATGCGACGGACTCCCGGCAGCTATCACAAAATAAAAGCTGAGCCCCAGAAGAAAGCGAGGCCTGGGCAGACATTGCGACCTCAAGGTGGTGATACATCAGGCGGGAAATGGTCCACCTGGATTGCACCTGTATCCTTTTCTGGGTAATATCATGGAAAGTTAACTTGTTTTCTTATGTCTTTTCTCTCTCTTGGAGTTGGCCTCAAAATAGGATCCTTTGTCCTTTTTTTAGTGGCTGGTAGAGGTGGGGGACAGCGCTGGGTTCGAGTCAGCTGAGTCGGGCTTTCTGCCTCAGTCTCCCGCACACCAGAAAGACGTCCGCACTAAAGTTCCTTTTCCGTGTGGCGCACACACTGCCTACCTGACAGTTGTCAAGCAAAGGGAAGCTTACAGTGTCTTCAGCCTTGCATACAGGATAGATGTTGAATGCTGTGGTTGTTATTTCCTTTCCCAGAAGAGTGAAAAAGAAAACACAACTCTTTTTACAGTGTTTTGGGCCTTCTAGGCTAGCTGGGGCTGCTGAGGGGCTTGTCTAAGCTCCTGAGCTCAGTCTGGATATTTTCCATGATCTAGAAACAGTATGAGTTTCCTGAAACGTGCAAGGGTGGGTGCTGCCTAGCCCACTGTGACCACGTACCCCCAGAGTATATGGATTCTGAGCTTTCTGACCCCCCTCCTGTGGCCTCCTTGGCCCAGGCCCACAAGTGATGAGCAGCCAGAATGCAAAGGGATTGCCTCATGGCTGGGGAGACACCTCTTGTACCCAGAAAGTGGCTTTTCATGCCACCAGTCTGGAATTTTCCACCAGCTAGGCATGAGGGGTGTAGAGTCAGCCGGCAGCTTAAGACATTGCTTAGTTCTCCCCTGCTTCCCACCCTCTAAAATCCACGTACTCTCAGCCTTCCTTTATGGTGAAGGGTCTCTGCTTTTTCCTACTTCTGCTGTTCCTTCTCACCAAGAAAATTAGGCTAGCCTAGCTGCCCCAGGATAGCCACCATGTCATCTCTATGCTCCATCTATAGCCTCTTCTCTGAGCCCTCTTTCCAGCTTAAAGGAGCCATGGCTAAGGAGACTCTGCTTTCTGGCCTGCCTTTTCAATATGAATATATTCCTTGACAACTATCTTAGTTCCTTTTCCTGATTGTGATAAAATACCCTGACCAACACAACTCAAGGAAGAAAAGCTTTCATTCAGTCCAAGGGTACAGTCTGTCACAGCAGGGAAGTCAAGGCAGTAGGAGCTTGGAACAGCTGATCATTGCGTCCCCAGTCCCAAAGCAGGGAGCATGGGACCAGAGAGATGGTTCTGGTTAAGAACATTGGCTGCTCTTGCAGAGGATTGGAGTTGGGTTCCCAGCACCTACATGGTGGCTAAAAACTGCCCTTAGCTCCAGTTCCATGGACATGGTACCACACATGTGCACTTACATACACGCAGGCAAAACACACACACATAAAAACACAGGTGCACTTGCATACATTCAGGCAACACACACACATAAAAACACAGGTGCACTTGCATACATGCAGGCAAAACACACATAAAAACACAGGTACACTTGCATACATGCAGGCAAAACACACATAAAAACACAGGTTCACTTGCATACACGCAGGCAAAACACACACATAAAAACACAGGTGCACTTGCATATGCGCAGGCAAAACACACACATAAAAACACAGGTGCACTTGCATACATGCAGGCAAAACACACATAAAAACACAGGTACACTTGCATACATGCAGGCAAAACACACATAAAAACACAGGTTCACTTGCATACACGCAGGCAAAACACACACATAAAAACACAGGTGCACTTGCATATGCGCAGGCAAAACACACACATAAAAACACAGGTGCACTTACATACACGCAGGCAGAACACACACATAAAAACACAGGTGCACTTGCATACGCACAGGAAGAATACACACATAAAAACACAGGCGCACTTGCATACACGCAGGCAGAATACACATATAAAAACACAGTTGCACTTGCATACATGCAGGCAACACATACATAAAAAATGAAAACAGATAAAGGTTTAAAAAGAAGCAGAGAGCACATGAATGCATGCCCGCCCTCCTCTCACATTCTCAGCTTTATGCATCCCCTGCTCACAGGAATGGTCCTACCCACAACAAAGTGTGTCTTCCCATGTCACTTAACATAATCAAGGTAATCCCCCGCAGGCTCACCAAAGGCCCATCTCCCCCCTGGACCCTAGAGGCCACAAACGAGTGTTGCAGCCTGTCCCCTCCAAGCTGCCCCCTGCCCCTCCCCACGGACTTCCTACACACTGTATAAAATGCAGCAGAAATACTGTCCCTGCTGTCTGTCAAGAGTTTAACAAGAATTAACCAGCCTTTTTGCTTCTGTTGACCTTCGTAAAACTTCTATGGGGCATCTGTCTTTATAAACCACTTTCTGCTGCACAGTGCCTGACCTAGGACCAGTGTTGAATGAATAAGTGACTGAACGAATGAATGCCATAATGACAATCAAATGTACTCATGAATGTTCAGCCCCCTTTTATAAAATTGTAAAATAAGATACAAGCAGCGTTCAGTTCACCAGTGTGAACATTTATTGAGGACTTACTATAATCCAGAGCAAAAATGACAAATATTAATATATGACATGATTCTGCCTTCCAAGTGCACACTGTGGGCAAGGAGATCGACATATTGAGGTTTGGTGGGGAGATAATCTGACATCCAACCTAATGAAGTCTCACCAGCCATGCCCGCTTTCAAGGGGTGAGCCCTTTTCCTCAGCAAAGTGGAGATTGTTGTGGCGTGCACTGTAAACTCAATACAGATCTTGCTACATTGGAGTGGAAGAGTAGGGATTGTTGCGCTGCAACACAGATGGGAAAGACATGGGCTAGCTGCCCCTTGGAATTGGTGACCATTAGACATGCCAGAGGTCAACAGGAAGTAAGCCTCAGAAACACCCAGGAACCTCACCCGTGTACATGATCCCAGTACAAAGAAAGGCATTGTAGAGGGTATATGATCTTCTGCTTATTCTCAATTTGAGTTTCCCCTCTGAACATGGGTGTGCCCCTTCCCTTCTCCCACCTCCAGCCTAACCAAGTCCACTCAGAATTCTGAGGGTAAAGGGTAGGGTAGATTCTTTTTTTTTTCCCCTTTGGTCTTTTTGAGACAGTCTCCCTGTAATTCCAGCTGTCCTGGAACTTGCTATATAAAAAGGCCTTGAGCTCACAGAGATCTGCCTACCTCTGCCTCTCAAGTACTGGGATTATAAAGGCATGCATGACACCTTGCCTGGCCCAAGAAGGTAGATTCTGAGCAAGACTTTTTTTTAAAGTACTTTCTAGACTGCAGCATGACTATACATCTTTTTCCATATTTGAGACCTATGGTAACAGAAAGCACTGTCATATTTTTATAAACCAAGATTCAGAGAGGTTAAGTAATGTGCCGAAGATCACCCAAGTATCAAATGACAGAACTGACACTTGAACTGAGCTAGAGAGGAGAGGCTGTCACAGGATTTTATGTCCCAACAGACCAGATTTCTTCCTTCCTTAGGCCATGCTTTTCATGTATAGTGAGTCCAAGGTCTATACTTTGCTACAAATTTTGTTTTATTTTGTTTTGTTTTCTGAGACAGGGTCTCGAATAACCCAGCATCCCTTCAAGCATCCTATACAGCCCAAGATGACCTTGAACACCTGATCATCCTGCTTTCACCTCCCAAATTGGAGATTATAAGCATGTGCTACTATCTCTGGCTTCAAGTTTTTTTCTTCTTTTTTAAAAAAATTTTATTTATTTATGTGTATGAATGTACTGTCTGCATGTAGGTTTGTGCACCAGTGTCATGCAAAGCCACAGAGGTCAGAAGAGGGTGTCAGATTCCCCTGGAACTGGAGTTCTCCTGGAATTGGAGTTACAGATGGTTCTCAGCCACCATATGGGCGCTGGGGATCAAACCTGGGTCTTCTGCAAGAGCAGTCGGTGCTCTTAATCACTAGGCCATCTCTCCAGCCCCAGAAACCATAGACTCTTAGGGCTGATTTGGGCACCTCTTCTGAATTCTTTTTTTTTTTAATTTTTTTTATTAATTTTATTTATTTCTGTATGTGTATGAATGTACTGTCTGCATGCAAGTCTGTGTACCCGTGTCATGCAACGCCGCGGAGTTCAGAAGAGGGTCTCGGATTCCCCTGGAACTGGAGTTCTCCTGGAATTGGAGCTTCAGACGGTTCTCAGCCGCCATGTGGGTGCTGGGGATCGAACCCGGGTCCTCTGTAAGAGCGGTCGGCGCTCTTAACCGCTAGGCCATCCCTCCAGCTCCTGAATTCTTTATTATGCAGATAATTTAGCTTTTCTGAGGCCCCCACAAGTGATAAAGGCAAGATTAGACCCCACCCTCCATTCCTAATGTTCTTTTCTCTCTAATGGAATGGACTGAATTCCTGCTGAAACATTATAAGACTCAGAGGGTTGGGATCTCCCTTTTATTTTATTTATTTTTTATTTTATTATTATTATTTGTTTATTTTTAAGGGATTCTATAATAACACAGTTGTTTGCAGACAGCATTGATGTTACTCATTTTGCCATACAATTAGGTAATTGGTGCATTTTGCAAGTATCTATGTCCAAATTTTGAACAACCCAAGGTTCCCATAGTCCAGTTGGAGAAGCTTGTATGCACAGGCATGTTGATCAATTAGGAGTCCAGACTATACTGCTGTAGTCTCATGATTCACCCCTATCTCTCCGCAGCCCTTACATTCTACCATGCCTCCTCTTCCGCAATTTGTTCCCTGGGCTTTGGGAAAGGGGCACAAGTGGGAGAGAAGAAAATAGTCTACTTTCTTTGGAGTCGTCATTTTGGACTCTAGTCTGTTCAGGTTGTTTCCCTTCATGGGTTGACAGTTTATCCAGTGATACAGTTTTAGTCATGCTAACAAAGCACAAGCAATTGGATGTACAGGCATTTAAGCAGTTCTAATTATTATGTCAAGCTAAGCTGTGAGCATAGACACAGATGCTTGGATGGTATGCTAATCCACAAACTGTGGTTTCTCTATAAAGGGTGACAAGTTCTTATTGTGGCTTATAACATTTCCTAACCACTAGAGGACATAAGCTTGTGGCATCCGCTGTGAGTTATCCCTTGAAGGAGAGAGCTAATAGCCAATTAGATTTGAGATATATATAGATACGTAGCTGCCACTCTTGCACAGTATCTCCAGGCAGTTGAGGTGTAGCTGATACTAATGGAGGAGTCTTGCTTGTCTCAGGGAGACCAATATTTTGCTGTATTGCTTTAGTGGCCATTGGTAACACTCTCTGGCATTTCAGAGGCCAGTTGTACACCAGCAAGTGTCATCTCAACATTTTTTCATGCTCACACCAGGTCTTCGACAACAGGGACTTACTGCCTTTCTCCTTGCATATATCCCATTTATAGGCAAAAGGCCTTTATAATTTGGGGGGGGGGGTTGAATCCCCTAGCCAACATCTCCTAGGCAGAATAATTCATTGCTGATGTCAGAGCTTTCCTGTACTAATATATTTTGCTTAATTACACAATTTATAAAGACTTTACTATTGGCCTTTGGTAACACTCTCTGGCATTTCAGAGGCCAGTTGTACACCAGCAAGTGTCGTCTCAACATTTTTTCATGCTCACACCAGGTCTTCGACAACAGGGACTTACTGCCTTTCTCCTTGCATATATCCCACTTATAGGCAAAAGGCCTTTATAACTTGGGGCGGGGGGGTTGAATCCCCTAGCCAACATCTCCTAGGCAGAATAATTCATTGTTGATGTCAGAGCTTTCCTGTACTAATATATTTTGCTTAATTACACAGTTTATAAAGACTTTACTATTGAATTTGGCTCTAGATAGAGAATTATCCTTTCACAGATCCTATGCCTATCAGTCAATTAAAAAAGGGTAATTATACCTGTTTTATAAGAAATTACCACTATAACAGTTGGCTCCAATCTACAGTCAGGGAATGATTTCATTACCATCATGTTTTTCTTTTTCCTATAAAGGGAAGAAGTAGGAAGCTTTCTCAGTATCTGGAAGGTAAACTTTGTTAGCATGTGCCATTATCTCTGGCTTCAAGTTTTTTAAATGTAATTATTTTTATGTGTATGAGTGCATTGTTTGCATGTAAGTAAATGCACCTGTGTCATGCAGTGCTTGTGGAAGTCAGAAGAGAGTGTCAGATCCCCTGGAACAGGATTTATAGACAGTTCTTAGTCACCTTGTGGATGCTGGGAGCTAAACACAAGTCCTCTGCAAGAGCAGAAATAAACCTTGGTCCTCTGTAAGAACAGCCAGTGCTCTTAACTGCTGAGCCATCTCTCCTTCTAATTTAATTCTTTTTTTAATGTGTGTATTAGTCACTTTTCTGTTACTGTGATAAAACCACCATGACCAAGGGAACTTATAAAAGGAAGAGTTTATTTGAGCTTACAATCGATGATTCCAGGGAATTAGAGTCCAATGTGGCAGGGAGGCATGGTGGCAGGAGCTGGAGCAGAAAGCTGAGGTTCACATCTTCCAATGAGCATAGGAAGTAAAGAGAGAGCAACTGGAGCCTGCAAGACTTGTTGAACTCGCTAAGTCCGCCCCCGGTGACGAAATTCCTCCAGTATGGCCACACCATCTATTACATCCCAAAACAGTGCCATATATATATGAGGGGTGGGGCACAGTAAATGGTGGTTATCATGGGGCACAAACCATAAAGTCTGTGTGCTAACTGACCTAACATTATAGGCCAGTAGTCTTAGAATGGCCATGAAAGTGAATTAATTTTTAGAGCCAGGTGTGGTGGTACATGCCTGTTTTCCCAGCACTTGGGAGGTAGAGGCTAGTAAATTACCACAAGTTTGAGGCCAGCCTGGTCTATAATGAGTTCTAGGCTAGCCAGAGCAAAGTAGAAAGATCCTGTCTCAAAACAAACAAATAAGTAAAAGTACTTCTTGGGGCTAGAGAGATGGCTCGGTGGTTAAAAGCACCAACTGCTCTTGCAGAGGAGCCAGGTTCAATTCCCAGCTCCCACATGGTGGCTAGGAACTGCCTTTAAACTGGGCGTGGTAGCACATGCCCTTAATCCTAGCACTCAGGAGGCAGAGGCAGGCAGATCTTTGTGAGTTCAAGGCCAGCCTGGTCTACTGAGTGAGTTCCAGGCCAGCTGGAGCTATAGGGAGACCCTGTCTCAAAAAGACAAAAATAAATAAATAAATAAATAAATGAATAAATAAATAAATAAGAAAAACCTTCTCTAACTCCTCACCTGAACATAGGAGACAGAAAAGGCGTTGTCTTCCCAGCAGGGCACAGGAGGTCTGGGCTGTACACAAGCTATGGTTTCACCAACCCAGGCAGGCACAGATGGGTTCAGCCCTTCCCAAGCCACAGCTGTGGCTCTTCTGGGGCAAGCATGGAGCTCAGATGGGACACTGACTGAAACACCAGAGCAAATGTGAAATGCCCACTGTGCCAGCAAACAAGTAAGCCCAAGGGCATGCTTGTATCACGTAGAAAGAAGGACGGAAGCATTGTGGGAGAGGAAGGCACACAGGACATGCGCTCAGCTCCACCCTACTACTAGCTGAGACCACTTGGGCCTTGGTTTCTTCATCTGTAAAGCTGGAGTGCTGACAGGACTCACCTCATACAGTGAGGTTCAAATGAGATGATCTTCTGAATGGATGCTATGAGGAGCACTGGAGCAGTATTCCAGTAGGGGCAAGCAAAACTCATTCCCAGGAATCCAGGCATCCCTGTAATCCCTAGTACTCAACAGGCAAGGGCAGGTTTGTGGTGTGTTCCACACTAGCCTGTGCTGCAGAGTGAGATATTGTCTCAAAAAAGAGAACAACAGGAAAGACTCACTCCCAGAGCACTCGGGTACAATGATGCTACAGGTCGAGATTGATGTCTGAGGCAAAGCCTGGCAAAGGAAGGAGCCTGGCCTTTAGATTTGGGTGATGCTTCTTGGGGGAACCTGGAACCAGGGCAGAGCCTGGAAGGATGAGCAGGAGTTTCAACAGGCAGATGACAAAATTCTTACTCTGAGAGGGAGAGAAAGAATCAGTGGAATAGTCAGTGATATGAGAATAAAGGCTCCATGCTGATTCATGTACCTTGTTTGATCCTCCTAGTCATACTCTAGAGGTGGTTTTCATTATCATTCCTAATTTATAGGTGTGAGAAGTTAGACAGCTTACCCAGCATCAGGCTGCTGGTAAATGAAGAAATGGATTATGAATCATGATTCCATGGCCTGTGATGTTAGCCATTATGTATCTATATTGATTCTTTGAAAATGGGAAGTGGGAGAGATGTGACTGCAGTGGCTTATTCATTCATCTGCATAGTAACCTGTCACTGAAAACCTGCTACAAAGCCAGTCACTCATTGGTGCAGGACATGGAAGAGACCTCCCTTCTGAGGACTTAGCACAGTCAGGCAGGACATGAGAGGAGGTGATTATCCTGCAGGTGGCTCTCTCCCAGAGGCAGGTAGCACACAGGCCCATGGGTGGGAACTGGTGGTGAGCGTCAAAGGGTATGGATCACAGACATTCCTGAATGGGTGAAGGAGTTGGGCAGTAAGGCAGGAGGAGGGCCTGGGTAGAAGGGAAATTGGGGAGAATAAACTGCTAGCCAGGGTGGAGGAGGAGGAAGACATGGGGATGAAGTCGATGCTGAGCTGGCAATGGGAGAAAAGGCCACAGGAAGTCTGAATGGCAGACAGAGTGGACCATTGGGCGTGGACCACGTAGAGACTTGCGGTCAGGACTGCCTGTGTTCTCCTCTTCAGTGTGCCTGGAGGAGCTAGACCTGCAGCATGCTGGGACTTTTCCCACAAAGGCCTGGCAATGAGCAGGCAGTCTGGGGTTGGGCTTACCTTGCTAGTGAAGGTTCTTCTCCCCAAAGCATAAGCCCAGTGGGGCCTCAGGTCTGCTGTGCCGAGTGGCCTCATCCAGCATCAGGCAGCCCACATGAGATGCCTTGGAACTCCTCCCAAGCTGGAGCTTAGTACACTTGCTCAGTGACTTTGGTAGCCTTTTTACCTCTCTGGGCTTCTCTGCAACATGAACCAACTAAATGGCCTTTATAACCCCAATATTGTGAGGCTGGGCTTTTATCACACAAGGGTGGCAGAGGGAAGGAGCAGAGGAGAGGCTAGGGAGGATGGCTTGGCAAGGGACCGTTCTTTGACTGAACTCAGGTGACTCAACAGGGAGTCACTCTGAGCGCCCAAGGAGGACTTACGCATCCCAGAACAGAATGAGCATGCATGCTCTACAGCCTCCCTGGGTATCATACTCCCCTTCAATGGACCATTTCTCTTGTATTAGTTACTTTTCTGTCACTATGATAAAACACTATGACCAAGCCACCTTATAGAAAGAGGAGTTTGTTGGACTTGTGGTTCCAGAGAGTCCATTATGGTGGGGAGGCATGGTAGGAGGCAGCCAGAGCAGAAAGCTGAGAGCTCACATCTTCAAGTAGACACAGGAAGTAGAGAGAGACAGACTGGAAATGAGCAAGGCTGTGAAATCTCAAAGCCAGTCCCCAGGGATGTGCTTTCTCCAGCAAGGCCACACCTTCCAAAGGTTCCATGACCATTTCAAACTGTGCCACAAATGGGGGCCACGTATGCAAATACTTATAGTCAATGGGGGACCCTTACTCAAACCCTCAGAGAAATGCTATGATCTGCTAGGCATGTCCCTACTTTATAAATGGGAAAGAGGTCCCAATGACTTTGCCCATATTTCATGTTTTTAGTAGCAGAGCTGAGATATGAACCCAGATCTGCCTGGCTTCAAGCTCTTGTGTTTTTCATTTTACCACTCAAGTTGCCTGTCAGAATTTTCTGATATGCTAGGCAGATCCAGTGCTGCCTGCTTTGGAGGACCAGGTTCTACTTGGCACCATGCCAGGTACCTCTGGTCAGCTCTATCAGGACCCCAAGACATATATTGGCCTCTCCCAGAGTACCTTTATGGCCAAGCTGAGTGGTTTCGCTTTGACAGACAGGGGCAATTCCATCCCCTGGTGGCAGCTCTTCAGGTTCGGTGTTGGGCAGCAGTACCTAAAGAATGTCCAGCCTTGCTTTGAAGGTGACGCCAGGAGTGTAGGTTAAGTATCTGTTTGAAGTAAATAATGTTGGAGGAGAATGAGTGGAATACGGAGGATGCATAGGGTTATACTACCCACAGAGTAGTATCTGGGGCCAGCCTTCTGTGGCAGCCAAGCCTGTTCTTCTTTCCTGACTTGGGAGCAAGAGACGTGATCTTATTCATGTCCTGCCTTGAGGCCTAGAGAAGCAGAAATATGCCCAGCTCACTTGGTAATTGATGCCATCTTGAAACTGCTGAGCCTACAGCTCCAAGGGACTTTGGATGGCATCCCATATGTTTCTCAGGGATGGACCCAAAGAAAGGAAGCTGCCTGCTTCATCTCAACAGCCTTTGCTGGTAGACTTAAGCCTATTTCCCAGTCTCAGGCATGGGCTCTTTCCTACAGCAGTGCTCCCTTCAGAGACCAAACCCTGGAGAACTGTTGTTTTACTGAGGCCCAGGCAACATCTCACACCATACAATAGCCTTATCATGTCCCTGTGGACAAGATCACGTCCCTGCGGACAAGAGTACATTCTGGCCCCCCAGTGGTGGTAAAGGATCTCCACCAGGCAGAAAAGAGGAAACCCCGGCTCCATTTTTTCACTGAACTTCCGTGAATATCAATGGAATATGCAGCAGGCAAGACAGAAGAGACAGGTACTGGCAGGAACTTTGCATCAAGGGTACCCACCTTGGAAAGTGTCATCACAGATGAGAGACAGCCTACAGTTAGGACTGCCAGCAAGCATTCCCATCACTAGAGAGTTAGGGCCTTGAAAAATAAGGGAGAAAAGAAACAGGGTCATGTGCATGACCCAAAAAGTAGGAAGAAGGGAACAGCAAAGGTGTTTCAGTCAAGACAGCACCACAACCAAAGAGGGAGCTGGAGGGATGGGAGTTGTCTGTACCGACCCTGTGAGGGATGAGGGAGAGGCTGGAAACGCAACTTGGGTGAGGGGTGGTCGTGAGAAATGTGAGTGCCTCAGCTCTCAGACTAGGCTTTTGGTGCTCACTGGGTCCAACAAGACTGGATGGTGTGGTAAGATTAGGGGCTGGATTTCCAGGGAAGCTCGCATGGCTGCCATGAGGAGCTGTTGGACCTTGGACAAGTCTTTTAGTTCTTTGGGCCTCACTTTCCTCCATCTATGAAATAAGAATGCTAAAAGCACTAACTCTCAAGGTCACTACAAAGGTCATGTAGAACACTGAGGTGAAGCTCAGCTTGGTAAGAAGGCCATAAATGTCAGCCCCTACTTTGCCTCTGGGCGTGGTCGGCAATGGAGGATGGAACAGCAAGAAGGAAGCCTTGTGAAAGCTAAAAATAGGGGGCCCACGTTCCCTGGCTAGCCTGGGATCCCCAGTGGCTTGGAAGCAGGAATACCCCTCAGTGGCAGGGAGCCCATGCCCTGTCTGTTCCCACTCATGCCAGGTCTGCGTATGCAGGACCCTCTGGTCCAAGTAGCCCAATGACCAGATGTTAAGATGGAGGTAAGAACCCCATCCTAGGCTGGCCATCGTAGTACAAGCACTCCAAAGGCAAAGATAGGTAGATCTCTGTGAGTTCCTGGCCAGCCTGGGCTACATAGTGAGACAAACAAACAAACATAGCAAGCCTATCCTTACCACCCAACAAACATTCCTGCTGCTGCCACCAACACATGGCTACCTCCCGGGGTTGAACTCCTCAGGCTATATTCCTTTATACACACCCAGAATGGGTCCTCTCCTCCCGTGAGCTCCATTTTTAAATGAAAAGGGGGCGCCTAGCTCAGGAGCTCTTGAAGGTTCCAGCAGGCAAGGGAAACAAAGTTATCAGCAGAAGAAAGCTTCCTCAGGGAGCAGGCAAGTGCCTGTACAGGTTCAAAGCTGCTCCCAGGCTCCAGCAACATTCCCCTTTCTCTTGAGGAGCAGGGAGAGGGCTCCTTTGTTCTGGTGAGTAGGAGTGTAAGCTTTGGGTGGACAAACACTTAAACCCCTATGTCCACAAACTGATGTTTTGGCTCTTTTGCTGCAAGAGAGGAATGTGATAACGCCCACTGGCTGAGGCAGCTGAGACTGCTGAGAAGTTCAGACTATGTCCAGGAGTTTGGTTAGCACCGGTCTTGCATTTTGCACTGGCCTTTAATAAATGGCACTTGTCTTCCTTCAGGGAACACTTACTGAGCACTTGGTGGCTGCCGGGCTCTATCCCAAGCTCTGGGGAGATGTTAAAACAAAGCTCTTGGGAGGTTGGAGGGAGGGAAATAAGTTATCTGAGGAGCTGGAGCTCTCCAATGGAGGAAGTGCTGTAACCGAGAAGTAGAGGTGTTTGGAGAGCTGGGAAGGTGGCAGGAAGGGGTCCGGAGAGACCACCTGGAGGAGGCTGGCTGTCTTAATGAAAACTGATTTTCAGGGGCTGGAAATGGGAGTAGGTAAGAAAAGGTGGTCTTCCTCCTGACACTCTTCTAGCCCTATGGAAGGCCATTTCCTCTGCACTGTGGACATGAGGCCTGGTGCTGTCTCTTCTCTCAGGATGGCAATGAGAGATTTCAGCTTCAGTTCTCTGTCTCATCTTTGCTGCCCTGTAGTTCTGGAAATCACCTGGTCTGCGATGTCTACCTCTGTCCCTTGTGACTTAAGGGGCCCCAAGTCATGAGCTACAATTGTCTAGAGTGTCTGGGAGCTGGCCTCTCAGCTCAAGAGAGGCCTCAGGACTTCATCCCTGGACAAGTTCCTAACAGGATGGTTGATGAATATGGGAAGAACTGGAAGAGAAGCTGCCTGCCTGGTGGCTAGTGCATACTAGGGAAGGAACAGTTCACTGCGGGGAAAGCCACAGTTCTTGGTGTCCCTGGATGCTGGCTCAGGGACACTGGAGTGGCCAGGCCACCTGCCTAGCTCCTGTCTCCTGACTTTTCCTGGCCTTACTCTCCCTTCTGCAGAGACTAAGAATCTGCTCTGCCTTGGGAAAGGACTTTGACACATTTTCAAAGTACAGTTGAGAGTAATCTCCACGGGGAAGAAGAATAAACAAACTTTAAAAATACAAAAGGAGGGGCTGGAGAGATGGCTCAGGAGTTTAGAGCACTGGCTGCTTTTGCAAAGAACAGGTTCAATTCCCAGTACTCAAAAGGTGACTAACAACTGTCCATAACCCCAGTTCCAAGAGAGCCGACACCCTCTTCTGACCCCTGGGCATTGCACAACACAGGTGCACTTACATATTTGCAGGCAATGCACTCATATACTCATACACATAACTTAAAAAATAGAGGGGCTGGAGAAATGTCTCAGCCATTAAGAGCTCTGCAGAAGACCCAGGTTCAATTCCCAGCATCCACATGGCAGCTAACAAAAATCCCTAACATCGGTTCCAGGGAAATGCAATGCCTTCTTCTGACTCTGTCAGCACTGCATAACACAGGTGCTTGCACACATGCAGGCAATACACTCATACACATAAGATAAAAATAATAACATTTTAAATAATAAATAGAATATTTTTAAAATACAAAAGGAAATGTGTTAAACAACAACAACAAAAAAAAAGTGGAAAAATACAGGGGAGGATCGAAGCCTCCAGTGACTGTGATGGACCATCAGAGCCTTCAGAGAAGCAAGGACACCTGGTGTGTGTTGGGGGGGCTGTCCAGTCTGGATTCAGTGTAAGTTCAGCTAAGTGTTAGGGTCATGCTCTGAGTGTCATCATTAGGGATTCCCATAGCAGATGGGGGGGGGTGCAAGGACCTGCTTTCCTCCAGCTGAGGACAGCTCCACTAGGGGACCCAGGCAAGACGGAGGCAGGGGCGCCAGACCAGGGAGAACAGCCAAACGCACTAACCAAAAAGACCCTCACAAACAGAGGTGGCCTGGGGCCAGAAAGGTGTGCTCACAATGGAGTGTAGCTTGGGGCTGTGAGGAACACCTTCAAGGGTGAAATGTCTTGGGCTAAACTTGGGAGCCCAGCCAAGATTATACTGGGAACAGGTAGACCAGAAGGTGTCCAGGCACAGCCAGTGGTGGGAGAGCCTTCAGCACTTGGTGAATGGGGGCATCCGATCTTAAACATCTGTTTATTTAGTTAACAACTTTACTGAGCTACAATCCACATTCTACACAATTCACCTGCTTAGTGTGTGTAACTTACAGATTACATACCACACCACAATCATTTACAGTGTGATTTTAGAATTAATTTTAGAATATTTTATCACCTCCCAAAGAAACTGCACACCTATTAGAAGTCTGCCCCCAGTCCCCTGGTCTTATTCAACTACTGATGTGCTTCCTGTCTGTGGGTTCTTTTTCTAGTCTGTGTATTTCATTAGTACAGAATCCTATGGTTTCTTTTACTTAACATAATGCTTTCTTTCTTTCCCTCTATTCCCTTGCCCTCCCTTACGCCCCCTCCCCCACTTTCCCACAAGCTTTAGATGTAACACAGGTTGGCCTCATATTATGAACTTCTTTCCTTAGCAGGTTAATAGGATTATAACCATGCAGCATCGCACCTCGCTAGTATAGTGTTGTTCATGGCTTATCCATGATGTGGTGTAGATCAGGACTTTATTCCTTTCTACTTGACTTGACTTGATTTTTATCATTGAACAGTATTTTTAGGGCTGGTGAGATTCAGTCCTCATCCTGAAAAAACACTATTCCTATAGGACTGGTATACGTGTTACGTGGCATGGCTATGTCACATTTTGTTCATTTCTTCATCCCCTGATGGGCACTTTTTATTTTGGGGCTACTTGTGAATGTGCTGCTGTGAACAGCTATGTAAAGTTTTGAGCAGATGGTGTTTTCAGGACACTCCATGATAAATGGAATTTAAGACAGTAGAGGAAAGATGGTCAAGCAGGTACACCAACTAGTCGGAGGGCTTGAAGGAGAATGAAGAGGACAGACCTCAGGACCTTGTTCTCACCTCACTGGGAGCTAGGTGGGGGTGAAGACTGTGAGGGTCCAGACAGTACCTCCCAGCTCCTCCACCCAAGTCTACACTATCCTATTGGGTCAACAGCTGGTTCAGTGCTGGAAATAGCTCAGGCAGCTGGTATTTTTCCTGCATCTCGTCAAACACCAAAATTAGTTAAATGCACAGAGAAGTGTGAGCTACACAGTGGGTCTCAGGGAAAGACAATAGGAAGCTGCCTGGCCAGAGGAAAGAGGAGGTCAGCAAGGTCAGGACCAAGAAGCCTTGTATGTATATGAAGCCTATGTGTCCCTCTCCATCACACTCACTCAGGGAGGTGGATTTGTTTATAGAAGACGCTACAAGGGTCTTGTTGGTCGCATGTTACAGATGAGGAAACACAGGGGCTGTATTGAAGTAATCTTGCATTTGGAGACAGAAAGGAAATGAAAGCCCAGACCTCTGTTCTGCTGTCAGAACCATGTTTAGTAAAAGTCAGGTCTTCCCCTCAGTGCTGTTTTTGACCTTGTAGGAGAAAACAGGACACAAAAACAAGAACAATGCTATTTTAGTCTTCCCAAAAAAGACGCCAAACCCCACCCCAACTGAAAATGAAAACAAAACAGCTTTAATTACTATATTTTCTTCCTTCTTTTTTTATTGTTTTGTTCTCCAGCCAGAAAATATTATGTTGTTAGACAAGAATATTCCCATTCCTCACATCAAGCTGATTGACTTTGGCCTGGCTCATGAAATAGAAGATGGAGTTGAATTTAAGAACATTTTTGGGACACCGGAATTTGTTGGTGAGTTCTGGGACTGTTTTTCTCTCAGCTAAGAAGTTCGAGTTGTGGCTGAGGAGATATTTCAGACCTGAGTTCAGTCCTCAGAACCCATGGAAGAAAGCTGGGTGTGGTGGTAAATGCTTGTAATCCTAGAGCTGGGGAGGCCAAGACTGCTGGACCCCTGGAGTGCACTAGCCAGCCAGCCTAGCCTACTTGGAAAGTTTCAGGCCAGTGAGAGACCCTATATCAAAACACAGCATGAGCCAGACAAGGTGGTGCACACCTTTAATCCCAGTACTTGAGAGGCAGAGGCAGGTGGAGCTCTGGTCTACACAGCACGTTCCAAGCCAGCTATGGCTACAGGGAGATCCTGCCTTAAAACAAGCAAACAAACTAATGTGCATGGTCCCTAAGGACCCAAAGGCTGTCCTCTGGCCTATATACATGTACACATACCTGTGTACATGCACATGTGCACACACAGAATCTTCCATCAAAAAAAAGAGAAATCCCAAGAATAATCCCCATGTCTGGACTGAAAGGTTGATGCCTTGAGATAACCATGAGAAGCCTAAGGGGTTGGGAAGGAATCGTCTTGTCCAGGCTGTCGGAGAGAGAACAGGCATGAGCTTTGAGTGCCTGGTGGGACAGACAGAGGTCTTTGCAGTTAAACCTTCCCATAGCTGATCCCACCTCTTGCTCTTGGAGGGTTTTGTCCAGATCTAAAATCGCTTCCCCTGTCTTCCATTCCCATATACTAATTCCCTTCTCCGAAGTGACTTTTCATCTGAAAAGGAAAATGTGGTTATCGGCCAGGTGCCAGATCCAACCCCCTGCTTCTCCTGTGAGCCTGGTGTTCACCCACAGACTGGAGCACCCAGTTCCCAGGACCCTGGCCTCTCCTGTGAGCCTGGCGTTCACCCACAGACTGAAGCACCCAATTCTGGGGACCCTGGCCTCTCACTCTTCCCTATTTCTTTTTTTTTTTTTTTTTTTTTTTGGTCTTTTTGAGACAGGGTCTCCCTGTAGCTCTGGCTGTCCTGGAACTCACTCTGTAGACCAGGCTGGCCTCCTATTTCTTTCACCCTTTTCTCAGCACCTATACCCCAGAAATACCCTTCGGGAATTATGCCAGAAGTTGGGGGTCATGAGAAAATATCTCTGCAGAGAAGAAAGAAATGAGAGTTAAGAACCACCGTCCAGGACTGGAGAGATGGCTCAGCCATTAAGAGCACTGGCTGCTCTTCCAGAGGACCTAGGTTCTGTTCTCAGCACCCTCGTGGCGGCTGACAGCCATCTGTAACTCCAGTTCCAGGGGATCTGACATCCTCTTCTGACTTCCACAGGCATTGTACAACATGAGTGTACTTACATAAATATAGGCAGTACACTCATATACATAAAATAATAAAAATAATAAATAACATTTTTAGAAAACCACCATCTGTCTCTCTTCTTTTGGAGTGAGATATGGAAAGAATGATCTCCTCAGAAGGCAGCTTTAATTCTTTTCTTCATGAGGTTCCTTATTCCAGGCCAGCATAAGTAATACCTTGTCTTGCCTGTGCTTTAGCTCCTGCCTCCAGGTTTCTGCCCTGAGTTCCTATGGTGGGCTCCCTCAGTGATGAACTGTGACCCAGGAGATGTGAGCCAAATAAACCCTTTCCTCCCCACTCCCAAAAAAGTAATACCTTGCCTCAAAAAAAAGACAAAAAAAAACAAAAAAAAACAAAAACAGAAGACAGCCAAATGCAAATAAAACTTTAAGGAATTTATAAGCTGGGCATGGTGGCACATGCCTTTAATCTCAGCACTTCAGAGGCAGAGGCAGGTGGATCTCTGTGAGTTCAGGGCCAGCCTGGACTACATATTGAGTTCCAGACCAGCTGGGACTATGGGGGAGACCCTGTCTTCAAAAACACCAAAAAAAAAAAAAAAAAAAAAAGAAAGAAATTTTAAAAAAGAAATTTACAGTGGCTTGAGAAATAGCTCAGTGATTAAGAACATATGTACTGCTCTTGCAGAGGACCTGAGTTCAGTTCCCAGAACCTACGTCTGGTGGTGGCTCATGACAGCCTGTAGCTCCAGCTGCAGGGGATTAAATACCCTCTTCTAGACTCTGCAAACACACATGTGCACACACACACAAACACACACATGTATACACATAACTAGAAATAAAAATAAATATTTTTTTAAAGTTCAGTGTATCATCATATGGCACAGCCTGTCATGATCTAGTACTTCAGTGAAATGCAATGAAAATAAATTCCTAGGACTGGGGAGATGGGTCGGTCGTTAAAGCACTGTATGTGTGTTGGTAAATGCCATGTGTGTGGCCTGAGTTTGAATCTCCAGAACCCACATGAAACCACACATCTGTAATCCAAGGCACCTATAATCAGATGGGAGAGAAAGACAGGAGACTCCTCAAAGGATTCTGGACCAGCTAGCATGGTGTCTGCAGCAGTGAGAACAGGAGACCCTGCCTCAAACAAATGGAAGACAGAGCTCATCTTATCTTCTGACTTCTACACACTCCCACATGAACATGCAACATATATATGTATATATACATACACACACAATTATAAAAGTAAAAATAACTCCTTAGAAAATGATCATAGCTTAGATGTCAAATCGCTACATAAGAGTATCTAACTTGGAGCTGGGCATGCTGGCACACAACTACAATCCCAGTACTTGTGAGGTGAAGGCAGGAGTAGAGTTCAAGTTCATCATCAGCTACAGGGGAGTTTGAGTCCAACCTGGCCTACATAACATCCTGTCTCAAAGATAAAACAGATATCTCTGACTCAAGAATCTGAGTCAGCAGGATTGTGAGTTGGAGGCTATCATAGGTTCATATAGTGAGATCTTGGATCCTGACTTTAAATAAAAAAGGAGTCTCTAAAAAGACACTTTCAAATTCTGCACCTTTCTTATTGTCCCAGTCCATAGATTATATGTGAATCACAATTTGAATCTCACTTTGTAAAAAGTAAAACGCATTCATGTATTCATCAGCAGACATGAAAAAAGTTCATAACAACATCATTCCAATAATGAAATAAACAGAAACCATCCCAAAAGATCTCTGAGAGGATAATGACTGGATATTGATAGATGTAACAAAGCATATGGACTATTCCATAGCAGTGAAAATGGAAGAACATAGATGAATGTTCAATAAGCAAGAGGAAACAATCAAGACATAGAATAGCAAATGTAGCCTAGGACCATCTTTATAAAGCCAAAAAATAATCAAAGCCAATATAGTGGTTTTCTATATCTTGAAGTAGGGCAGATAGGAAAGAGAGACAACAGATATACCCTGTAGATATTTTTCTTCATAAATAAACTCAGTCCTTCCTATTCTCTGCCTTTTCCTTCAGCAGTTGTCAGGTCTCCATCCTTCCTCTTTCTTGAAAGCCTCCTTTGTAAAAGTCATGGACACTGAGTGTAAGGGTCTGCAGGTGTCCAGGGCTTATGTGCTCTCTGGGCAGCACATATTCCTCTGATCTCTTTGGTAGAGGTGTCTTTCTTGCTCGTCACCTTCTCCTGGTCTCCCACCATAGCTTTGGCTCAGTTCCCGTACACCACTGGCTCCAGATCAAGTAGCTCTGGACACTCCCATGTAACCAGCTTCCCCTTGAATGCCTTTGACTATCCTTCAGGTTTATCTTGTCTGAGTGACCCCAAGATGTCCTCTGCTCCTCAGGTGGAGGTAACTTGTTTCAGACCAAACTCATTCGTGTGGCCCCTCTGCCCTCTTCCCATTGCCTTCCAGCATGCACATGTCTGGATGCTCTGTCCACCAGAGAGTTCCCCACAGTTGGCTTTGTCACAAAGCCTTTGTTTCTTCTTCCTACACCTTCATCTTCCCATGTTTCTCCTCCCTTTGGGGTGTTCATAGGTACGTCTCTTCTCCCTTAAGGTTTCTCTAGGGTTTTTGCCGGGTTAATAGGCAACTCGTGTTTTACCCTATCTGGGCTGCTATAACCAAACACTGTAGACTGAGCCATTTATAAACAACAGAAATGTGTTTCTTGGAATTGTGAAGATTGAGAAGTCCAAGATGATTCTCCAGCAGACTCAGTGTCTGGTGAGCAACATAGTTCGGACACTCCCCGAACCCTTCCTTATACCACAGAAGGCATGAACAGGCTTCCTGGGCTCTTCTAGAACAGCCTGAGTCTTATTCCTGAAGGTCTGAAGGTTCTACTCTCATGACCCACCCACCTCTCTTTAAAGGCCTCATCTCCTTTGTTTTCCCCTTTTTTTCTTAGGGGAAGGTCCCATCTCTTATACTGTTACCTGGGAATTAAGTTCCAACATTTGGTCTCTGTACAAACACAAATACTCAGCCCATAACAACCTCTTTCCTCAAAATTCTTCCATCCAGGTTATTTCTATTTGCTGCTTAAAGATTCTGTCTTTCATATTGGAGATTCAGGATGGAGATGTTTGGCACCAAATTCCCTAGAATGCCCTGCATCCACCTCCTCTCATACCTAACTCTCTTGACAAATTCTTTCAGCTCCAGAAATCGTGAACTACGAGCCACTGGGCCTGGAGACTGACATGTGGTAAGTGGTAGCCTAGGGATCCTTCCAAGAGCAGAAGGCCTCAGATCCTGCTGCAGATTGCATTCCCTTGAATATATAAGCCCTTTCTCCACACTTAACATTTCCTGGTCTACAGTGTTTCTGGTGCACCTGACTGACAGCAGGGACAGGTGGAGGCAGTGAGGCCTGGATCCAAGCTACTTAGAACTTTTTTCAGGGGTGAGGCAAGTGCAAGCTCAACCTGGGCCAGCTGCAACTGTAGTCTAGTTAACAGTTATGATGTTCACAGGGCCTTCCTATGTCCTGGGCACTGTGTTGGCCTAGCAATGCTACTGTCAGTGCTTTACGCAGTCAAAGGACTACTTTATAGCTGTCCTAGCTCCTTCATGACCTGGTTCTCTAAAATTCTTCTAGCACTGCCATGAGATTTTTCTTCTTATTCTCATTGTATAAGGGAAAGGAGGCTCAGAAATTAGGAGACTTGCCTAAAGGGCATCTCTTGAAAATGTAGGAGTCAGATCTTGAACTTGGGGCCTTAAATAAATGGGCAGAGTGGTGATTCTAAATGCAACCCAGGCTGCTGCTACAGAGTGGGATGGAGAGGGGCGGGGCTTGAAACAACTTCCAAGGGCCGTCTAGGAGAACAAGGGTCTTCTTGTCCAAGGATAATTGGGAGTTCCTTGGGGTTTGAGATTGGATAGACACAGCTCTGACATGGGGGTTTGAGATTGGATGCACACAGCTCTGACGTGGGGGGTTGAGATTGGATCCACAGCTCTGACGGGACTCTTCTTTGCAGGAGCATCGGTGTCATCACCTACATCCTGTGAGTATCTTCAGCCCCAGACTCCAGTCCCGCTGATATCAGGATGAGAGATGGGCAGGAAGCCAGGTGGTCTGACATCCACCACCAGCCAGAGGGTTTAGTCCATAACACACACCTGGGGAGAGCACTCTAAGCTCTGTTGTATACAGATGGTCTGACATCTACCTGACATCCACCACCACTCAGAGGGTTTAGTCCATAACACATACCTGGGGGGAGTACTCTAAGCTCTGTTGTATATAGATGGTCTGATATCCACCTGACATCCACCACCAGCCACAGGGTTTAGTCCACACACATGCCTGGGGAGAGTATTCTAAGCTCTGTTGTATACAGATTGTCTGACATCCACCACCAGACAGAGGGTTTAGTCTATAACATTCACCTGGGGGGAGTACTCTAAGCTCTGTTGTATACAGATGGTCTGACATCCATCTCACATACACCATCAGCCAGAGGGTTTAGTCCACAACGCACACCTGGGGGGGGGAGCAGTCTAAGGTCTGTTGCATAAAGATGGTCTGACATCTACCACCAGCCAGAGTGTTTAGTCCATAACACACACCTGGGGGGAGTACTCTAAGCTCTTTTGTATACACATGGTCTGACATTTACCTGACATCCACCACCAGCCAGAGAGTTTAGTCCATAACACACACCTGGGGGGAATACTCTAAGCTCTGCTATATACAGATGGTCTGACATCCACCTGATGTCCACCACCAGCCACAGGGTTTGGTCCACAACACACACCTTGGGGGAACACTCTAAGCTCTGTTGTATACAGATGGTCTGACATCTACCAGCAGCCAGAGTGTTTAGTCCATAATACACACCTGGGGGGACTACTCTAAGCTCTTTTGTATACACTCGGTCTGACATTTACCTGACATCCACCACCAGCCAGAGGGTTTAGTCCATAACACACACCTGGGGGGGAGCACTCTAAGCTCTGTTGTATACAGATGGTCAGACATCCACCTGACATCCACCACTAGCCAGAGGGTTTAGTCCATAACACGTACCTGGGGGGAGCATTCTAAGCTGTGTTCTATACAGATAGTCTGACATCCACCTGAAATCCACTACCAGCCACAGGGTTTAGGCCACAAAACACACCTGGGGGTAGCATTCTAAGCTCTGTTGTATACAGATGGTCTGACATCTACCACCAGCCAAAGGGTTTAGTCCATAACACACACCTGGGGGGAACACTCTAAGCTCTGTTGTATACAGATGGTCTAACATCTACCTGACATGCACCACCACCCAGTAGGTTTAGTCCATAACACACACCTGGGGAGAATACTCTAAGCTCTGTTGTATACAGATGGTCTTATATCCACCTGACATCCACCACCAGCCAGAGTGTTTAGTCCATTACACACACCTGAGGGGGAGCACTCTAAGGTCTGTTGTATACAGACGGTCTGACATCTACCATCAGCCAGAGTGTTTAGTCCATAATGCACACCTAGGGAGAGTACTCTAAGCTCTGCTGTATACAGATGGTCTGACATCTACCTGACATCCACCACCAGCCAGAGTGTTTAGTCCATAACACACACCTGGGGGGAGTACTCTAAGCTCTGTTGTATTCAGAAGGTCTGACATCCACGACCAGCCAGAGGGTTTAGTCCATAACACACACCTGGGGGGGGGGCACTCTAAAGCTCTGTTGTATACAGATGGTCTGACATTTACCTGACATCCACCACCAGCCAGAGGGTTTAGTCCATAACACACACCTGAGGGGAGCAGTCTCAGCTCTGTTGTATACAGATGGTCTGACATCCACCACCAGCCCGAGTGTTTAGTCCATAATACACACCTGGGGGGAGTACTCTCAGCTCTGTTTTATACAGATGGTCTGACATCTACTTGACATCCACCATCAGCCAGAGTGTTTAGTCCATAACACACACATGGGGGGGAGCACTCTAAGCTCTGTTGTATACAGATGGTCTGACATCTACCTGACATCCACCACCAACCAGAGGGTTTAGTCCATAACACACACCTGAGGGGAGCAGTCTCAACTCTGTTGTATACATGCATACAGCAGCCCTCACTCCTGCACAGTCCATGTCTAAATTTCTGTGTGGAAGGGTAGGACTGCCCTGCTTAGCTGGTCTCACACAGACCAGACAGGTCCACTGTGACATTGTCCTTGAGACAGCTCTGAAAGTGCCTGTGCCCACCTATCCTGCCTCTTCTTTACCTCTCCTCCTCTCATCCTTTCCCCAGGTCCCTCTTCCTCACATGCTGTCTTCTTCTCCTCCCTTCTCATCCCCATGAATCCAGCGTCTTAAGCAGAGATTTTCTGCATAGTTCCTTTGTGGATGAGGTCTCAGCCCTGGTCAGTGGACCACCACTGCCCCCTTTCATTCTCTGCAGCTGTGGGCAGGTGATTAACCTTTGGGCCCATTTTTTTTATCGGAAAATATAGGACTCACCAACTTCCAACCACGGAAGTAGGGCAGGACTAGCAACCATGTACAAATCTCCCAGGCCCTGCTCTGAGACATACAGAGCAGGTTAATAGGTAATTAACCTGTGCTTCCCAGCGATTTAACCCTGGCTGCACATTAAACCTCTTAATATCTACAGTGATCCAGGCCCTACCCCAGGTCCATTAAGTTAGAATTCCTAGGGGTAGGACCATGCCATCAGTGTCTCTTATTTTTTTTTAATATTTTATTTTTATTTTATGTGCATGAGTGTATTACCTGCATGAGTTTAAGTGCACCCATGCCATACCATGCCCATAGAGGTCAGAACAAGGCATTAGATCCCCTGGAACTGGAGCTATGGACAGTTGTTAGCTGCTGTGTGGGTGCTGGGAATCAAACCTGGGTCCTCAACAGGAGCTCTTATCTACTAAACCATCTCTCCAGCCCATTTTTTTAATTAAAAAATGTTTTGTTTTTACTTTTTGAGACAGGCTCTCCCTGTAGCCACAGTTGGCCTGGAACTTACTATGTAGACCAGGCTGGCCTTGATCTCACAGACATTTGCCTGCCTCTGCCTCCTGAGTGATGGGATTAAAGGTGTATACCACTGCACCCGGCTCATCAGTACCTTGTAAAAACCTCAGCTGATTTTTGATGGAAAGTAAATCCTGAGAACCATTGATCTATATATACTTTCCAGAGCCAGAATTGTCATACATTGGTTCTTGGACCCTGAATTACTTTAGAATTTTGGTTTTCATGTTTAACTTTTAATGACTTCTACAGCATAGTCACTTGGTCTTCTTAAGGCTCCTTTGAACTTGAGTCAGATTTATTTTATATTTTATCTCTCTATACTTTTTAATGTTTAATTTATTTTTATTTTATGTGTATAAGTGTTTTGCCTACATGTATATAAGTGTGCCATATACATGTGGTGTCCAGGAAGGCCAGAGGAGGGTGTTGGATCACCTGGAACTGGAGTTAAGGATGGGTTTTAGCCACTACATGGGTGCTGGGAGTGAACCAGGTCATCTGGAAAAGCAGTAAGTTCTCTTAAGTGCTGAACCATCTCTCCAGCCCCCACAGTTTGTATTTTATTTTATCTTACCGTATTTTGTTTTAGAGACAAGATCTTGCTCTATAGCCCTCGCTAATTTATTTTTGTGGTACTGGGAACTGAACCTACACATCAAGAATGCTCACCAAGAGCTCTGCCACTTTTGGTAGAGCTCTATCTACCCAGACTCCTTTTTTTTCTCTCTTTTTCTTTTTTTCCCCCTTTTTAAGATAAAGTCTCACTGTCTCCCAGGCCGATTTTGAACTTTTGATCTTCATGCCTCAGCCTCCTAAATAGCTAATATTATAGGCCTAATCCACCAAGCCTAGCTGACACAACTAAGAGCCTGCATATCATAGTCAGTCATACAGGATACTGACACAAAAAGTCTGATTTGCTTCCCCTTGGCTCTGTGTCTGAGGGAGATACCCCAGGAAGCTGGTATCACCCTACTGGAACAAGGCTATACTGGTTTGAACAGTGTCTTCTTTGAGACACAGAGGAGAGGTGCTTGTATCCTGAAGCTATAAGAGGGAGAAAGAGAGGGAGGGAAGGAAGAAGGAGAGAGAGAGAGGAGGGAGAGAGGGAGGGACGGAGGTAGGGAGGGAGGGAAGAAGGGAGGGAGAGGAGAGAGGAGAGAGGAGAGAGAGAGAGAGAGAGAGAGAGAGAGAGAGAGAGAGAGAGATTAACTGGGAAATAGGGAATGAAGCCAGTTCTATAGGTGGGAAAAGAGACCCAGCTGAGGACACAGCATAAACAAAGGTATGGCTGAAATAAATTGAGAATCTGTGAAAACTTGAGACCAGGGACTCAGAGAGGGTTATTTGTATTCTATCAGTGACAGTGATAATGACCACTAATTCTAAAGCCTTTAATATGAGCCAGGATTTTTCACAATCATTTTATCTACTTATTTTTCTTGTGGTGCTCTGAACCTAGAGACATTGCACATGTTCTGCAAGTGCTCTACCACTGAGCTCTGTTCACGTCCCTTGATCGTTTGGGGCAGAGTCTCCCTGTGTGGCCCAGGCTGATCTTGAGCTCTTCTTCCTGCCTCTGCTTCTCAACTGCTTGGATAATGGGCATGCGACCACCACACCTAGCTAGAAGCCAAAGGCCTTCACATACATGTGTTCTTCACATAATCATGTGAGGTGAGGCTTTTATTTTCTTCAATTTAAGTGAGGAAATTATATCACAAAGAGGATGAGGAACTTGCCTAGGTTTATACAGTTAATGAGTGGCAGAGTTGGGATTCAAATTCAAAGACTCAAAGTTTTGTGGTACACCTTGCTGCCCCCTTCACACTAGGAAAGCGGCAACAGGGATGGGAAGGACTGCTAAGAAAGATTTGGTCAATGGAAACAATAAACATTTCAGTCAAGCGAGGTGTAACAAGGGAATAGAAAGAAACCCCGTGTGACTCCTGTGTTTCTACCATGAATGCATTATTAAAATGATGACTGTAATCAAGGCAAGAACTGTATGGGGTAGGGTTCAGGCACAGTGATACCTGAGATGGGAGAATATATCTGGGTACTCAGTGAGCAGCTGGAATTCAAATCAGGGGTCATCAGATGACACAGCCATGTCCAGCCCCATGGGGATGAAGCCTTGTCCAGCCCTGTTGGGATGAACCCTTTCATATCTCCCTTGGTTCTCAAGTTTTGCTTAAGTTGCTGCCCTAGCTCAGAAGATCTTTCCAGCACTTCTCCCGACAACCTCTCCATTCTTCATATAACCAATGCAGATGTCAGCTGCCCCGTGAAGCTGTAGTGCTCCCCTTGCCTGTGCTCCCCAAGTCATGACACTGCAGTGCTCCCCTTGCCTGTGCTCCCCCAGTCATGACACTGCAGTGCTCCCCTTGCCTGTGCTCCCCCAGTCTGTGTTTGTCCCTCACTTGTATTTTGTTTGTTTTTTCTGATGGACATTGTATAAAGCCAAGTCCCCGTCTCTCCCTTTTCTGCTTTGAATCCCCTAAAGACACAGTCTGTCTCTGTCAGGTACTTAGTAGGAGGTCCAAAAAGAGTATTGGACTGGGCCGCCTGCTTGGTTCCCCATAGAGGATGAGCTGGTTGCCCTTGCCTCCTGGGCCCCATGCCACAGTGCAGGCCAGAGTCCCTCAAGTCCATTACTTCCATTCCATCTCTTTTCCCCTCAGTCATGTGGTTCTCTCTCTGTTGTGCTCAGCCTTAGTGGAGCATCCCCTTTCCTGGGAGACACAAAGCAGGAAACACTGGCAAATATCACAGCAGTGAGTTACGACTTCGATGAAGAATTCTTCAGCCAGACAAGCGATCTGGCCAAGGACTTCATTCGGAAGCTTCTTGTTAAAGAGACTAGGTAAGAGGACAGAGAAAGGCCCTGGTTTCCCAGATACTAAGTCTCTCCTGTTGTCTCAGGTCTCAAAGACAGGCGAGTGTGTCCTCATTTTAACACCAGTGCCACTGTGGTACAATCTGGGCATGTGCCAAGAAGTGCCGCTGGCCATGACTTGGCATTCATCTTGTCTGGTTAAGTCTTTGGACCCTCTCTTGCTGCAGACAACTCAGCATGCATGAGCATACACACACACATGTGTTTCTCTGCGTGTGTGTGTGTGTGTTTGTGTATCTGTGTGTTGTGTTTGAAAGTCAGAGATTATTTTGTACAGTCTGCCCCCTAGGCACCTGAGACTTAGACTCAAAAGGTAAAGTATTAGAGTTTGTAAGCCAGTATAAGTTGAGAGTAAAGGAAGGCAGGTCCAGAGAGATAAGTTCAGTGGGGAGAAGAGACATGCTAACCCTAGCCCTGACTCAGGACCCAGAATGAGCTTTATGGCTGTATGGTCAAAGAAAGGGATGGGCAGGGAGCCATATGAATTATGACCTCTCTGTGTGAGTACTCAGAAAAGGCCCTGCTTAGGCAGGGGAAAGGGCCACAGACTAGAAGACTATGTCCACTGGGTGCCACAGACTTCAGAGAGAGCCAGAGTTGGGGCCTCTGACTTCAGTGTGTAAAGGAACTGCTGAGGGTGAGGCACCTATCCATGTACAGAACATTAGAGGACAGAGGGGAAACCTGGGAGACAAACAGAAAACAGCAGAGATTTGGCACTGGAGAGCTAGCTGGGTTTGGGAGGATTTTGGAACTTAGTAGAGGGTAGCAATTAGGCCTTTCAGTTTTGCAACTGAAAGTGAGGGTTTGGGTAATAAGGTCTCTGTTGAGGTTTCTGCCCAGACCACTTTCCCAGAGTGTGGGAAATTTAGCCAGTTCCCAGCCATCTCTTCCTCTTCCTCTATTCTATGATGATCTAATCAAAGAATGCCCAAAAGAGAGAGAGTGACACAGACTACTGTTCCCAGCATCTGCCCTCAAGGATCATGTTATCTAATCCTCATTGCAGGAAACGGCTCACCATACAAGAGGCTCTCAAACACCCCTGGATCATGGTAAGGGCATGGGAATGAGCTCTAGTGAGCAGGAGTTCCCTCTTCTGCCACAGGGCTGGCCATGGCAGTCAGATAACAGAGGGCAGTCGAGGATCTTTTGCTTGACCTTCAGGCACTGCCTGGTCAATGGTCCCAAGTGGGTTGAGCGTGTTCAGTACTTAGAGCACTTGCCTAGAATGCATGAGGCTATAAGATCCATCCCCCAGCACCACAAAAAGAAAGACAAATAAATAAAATAGGGTTATACTACCTTCCCTTTGTATGTCATGCATTTAGAAAGTTGATGAAATCCTCATAGACTTCAGCTGAGGCTTTTTCTATTTCTTACAAAATACTCTTTGCCAGAGGACAGCTCTGGCAAAAATGAGGTTATAGTCATGTCTTGGGCTATTAGAAACCTTGACTTTGTAACCAGAGCTCTCCTTTCTGAGTTCTGGGGCTCTGACTAAAGGACAAAATGCAAGGCAGTTGTCAAGCTTCAGTGGGTACCATGCATCTTCAGGAACAGAGGCCTCATAGGGAAGAGAGCCCAGCACTGTTATCTCTTGAAGGGTCAGGACAAGAAAAGTGAATCTCTGCCTAACTCTCCTGCAGTAGAGTGTCTACCCACTGTTTCTTCAGAGGGTCTTATAGTCCAGTATAGAGAAAGCACATTGGGAAGTGAAAAGAGCAAGCTCCGGCTCTAGTTTTGTGAATTGAGTAGCTAAACACTCCCCCAGACTATCCATTCACCTGTGTTGTTCAAGAAAAAGACCTGTAAGGATTATCTAAGTGCAGATAAGGGTAGAGGAGCCAGGTGTGATGGTGCACACCTTTAGTCCCAACACTGTAGAGGTAGAGGAAGGAGGATCTCTGTGAGATTGAGGCCAGATTGGTCTACATAGCAAGTTTCAGGCTGGCTGGGACTAGAAGCAGACCCTGTCTCAAAAAAGGGGGAAGGGGAGAGGCCTATGGATGAGAAAGAAATTCATTTATTCCCCGTAGGTCAGAGGGGCCAATGATCTTCTAGATAGGGATGCTCCCAGAGTCCAAAGCTAGAGAGCCTCTTGGATTTCTTCCTGCCTAGCATGCTAAAAGTCGCTGAGACTACAGGAGACCTGAAAAACAGATGTCCTCACCTCTCTCTGCCAGCCATGGCCTCCATCTTGGAGTGGAGATGTGTGGAGCCCTGGCTGTCGAATGCTTGTCTGTGTGAACCCCCCCTTAAATGCTATGTATGTAGAGCCCTGGCTGTCGCATGCTTGTCTGTGTGAACCCCCCCCTTAAATGCTATGTGTAGAGCCCTGGCTGTCGCATGCTTGTCTGTGTGAACCCCCCCCCTTAAATGCTATGTGTAGAGCCCTGGCTGTCGCATGCTTGTCTGTGTGAAACCCCCCTTAAAATGAATATGTGTAAAAGGAAAAACGCAAGCAAAAAGAAAAAATAAATAGCAAAAAAAAAAATGAGCCTGGGCTGTCTCATGCTTTTCTTTGCTGAACCCCCCCCTTAAGTGCTATGTGTGTAGAGCCCTGGCTGTCGCATGCCTGTCTGTGTGAACCCCCCTTAAATGCTATGTGTATAGAGCCCTGGCTGTCACATGCTTGTCTGTGTCAACCCCCCCTTAAATGCTATGTGTAGAGCCCTGGCTGTCGCATGCTTGTCTATGCAAACCTCCCCTTAAATGCTATGTGTGTCGAGCCCAGGCTGTCGCATGCTTGTCTGTGTCAACCCCCCCCTTAAATGCTATGTGTGTAGAGCCCTGGCTGTCGCATGCTTGTCTGTGTGAACCCCCCCCTTAAATGCTATGTATGTAGAGCCCTGGCTGTCGCATGCCTGTCTGTGTGAACCCCCCCCCGTACAAGTGCTATGTGTGTAGAGCCCTGGCTGTCGCATGCTTGTCTGTGTGAACCCCCCCCTTAAATGCTATGTGTAGAGCCCTGGCTGTCGCATGCCTGTCTGTGTGAAACCCCCTTAAATGCTATGTGTATAGAGCCCTGGCTGTCACATGCTTGTCTGTGTCAACCCCCCCCTTAAGTGCTATGTGTGTAGAGCCCTGGCTGTCGCATGCTTGTCTGTGTGAAACCCCCCCCCCTTAAATGCTATGTGTAGAGCCTTGGCTGTCACATGCTTGTCTGTGTGAACCCCCCCCTTAAATGCTATGTGTAGAGCCCTGGCTGTCGCATGCTTGTCTGTGTGAACCCCCCTTAAATGCTATGTGTAGAGCCTTGGCTGTCACATGCTTGTCTGTGTCAACCCCCCCCTTAAGTGCTATGTGTGTAGAGCCCTGGCTGTCGCATGCTTGTCTGTGTCAACCCCCCCCTTAAGTGCTATGTGTGTAGAGCCCTGGCTGTCGCATGCTTGTCTGTGTCAACCCCCCCCTTAAGTGCTATGTGTGTAGAGCCCTGGCTGTCGCATGCTTGTCTGTGTCAACCCCCCCCTTAAGTGCTATGTGTGTAGAGCCCTGGCTGTCGCATGCTTGTCTATGCAAACCTCCCCTTAAATGCTATGTGTGTCGAGCCCTGGCTGTTGCATGCTTGTCTGTGTGAACGCCCCCCCTTAAATGCTATGTGTAGAGCCCTGGCTGTCGCATGCTTGTCTGTGTGAACCCCCCCCTTAAATGCTATGTGTGAGCATTGGCTGTCACAATGCCTGTCTGTGTGAACCCCCCTTAAATGCTATGTGTAGAGCCTTGGCTGTCACATGCTTGTCTGTGTGAACCCCCCCTTAAATGCTATGTGTAGAGCCCTGGCTGTCGCATGCTTGTCTGTGTGAACCCCCCCCTTAAATGCTATGTGTAGAGCCCTGGCTGTCGCATGCCTGTCTGTGTGAAACCCCCTTAAATGCTATGTGTGTCGAGCCCTGGCTGTCGCATGCTTGTCTGTGTGAACCCCCGCCCTTAAGATGCTATGTGTAGAGCCCTGGCTGTCGCATGCTTGTCTGTGTGACCCCCCCCCCTTAAATGCTATGTGTAGAGCCTTGGCTGTCACATGCTTGTCTGTGTGAACCCCCCGCCCTTAAATGCTATGTGTAGTCAGCCTGGCTGTCGCATGCTTGTCTGTGTGAACCCCCCCCTTAAGTGCTATGTGTGAGAGCCCTGGCTGTCAGCATGCTTGTCTGTGTGCAACCCCCCCCCTTAAGTGCTATGTGTTAGAGCCCTGGCTGTCAGCATGCTTGTCTGTGTGAACCCCCCCTTAAATGCTATGTGTAGAGCCCTGGCTGTCGCATGCTTGTCTGTGTGAACCCCCCCCTTAAATGCTATGTGTAGAGCCTGGCTGTCCATGCCTTGTCTGTGTGAACCCCCCTTAAATGCTATGTGTGTCGAGCCCTGGCTGTCGCATGCTTGTCTGTGTGAAACCCCCGCCCCTTAAATGCTATGTGTAGAGCCTTGGCTGTCACATGCTTGTCTGTGTGAACCCCCCCCCTAAATGCTATGGTGTGAGCCGGCCGTTGTGGCGACGCCTCTAATCCGAGGCAACTTGGGAGGCAAGGCAGGCGGATCTCTGTGAGTTCAAGGCCAGCCTGGTCTACAGAGTGAGTTCCAGGACAGCTGGCTACAGGGAGACCCGGTCTCGAAAAACCAAAAAAAAAAAATGCTATGTGTGTAGAGCCCTGGCTGTCGCATGCTTGTCTGTGTGAACCCCCCCTTAAATGCTATGTGTATAGAGCCCTGGCTGTCGCATGCTTGTCTGTGTAAGCCCCCCCTTAAATGCTATGTGTATAGAGCCCTGGCTGTCACATGCTTGTCTGTGTCAACCCCCCCCTTAAATGCTATGTGTGTCGAGCCCAGGCTGTCGCATGCTTGTCTGTGTCAACCCCCCCTTAAATGCTATGTGTATAGAGCCCTGGCTGTCACATGCTTGTCTGTGTCAACCCCCCCCTTAAGTGCTATGTGTGTAGAGCCCTGGCTGTCGCATGCTTGTCTATGCAAACCTCCCCTTAAATGCTATGTGTGTGGATCCTCTCTGGTGGCTGTGGACCCCTCTACCCTGAAATGAGCATGTAGGCAGCACCCCCACATTCCTTGATGTTTCTTTCAGTCTATGGGGGTGCTGACCCAGCCTGGCTTTCCTCAACATGTCCTGACATGCAGTGAATGCCAAACAAGCTGCGTGCATTTTGCCTGTAGCTTGGACTGCCCTGAGCAGCACACATCATGTTAATATTCTGATTCTTCCATCTGAACACCTGCCAGTCAAAGGGAGAAATAAGACACCCTGAACAGCAGAAGACACAGCCTGTCCAGCTAAAGACCAAACGCCTGAGAGAATACACCCTTAAATGCCACTCAAGCATGCCCCCCAACAACACCTATGTCAACTTTGAGCGTTTTGCCCACGTGGTAGAGAATGTGGCTTGGGTTGACCAGGGATGCCGTGCCTTAGCAGGAGCCCGTGATACCCTTCAGGATGATGTGGAAGCCCTGGTCTCAATATACAATGAGAAGGAGGCCTGGTACCGACAGGAAAATGAGAATGTTCGGTATGACCTGTCCCAGCTCAAGTACGAGTTCCGAAAAGTGGAGTCCATGAAGAAGTTCTTTCGAGAAGACATCCAGACCATAAGGGCTACCCTTGGAAGCATGGTCAGGAAGTTTGACCATCTACAGGTGCAATTTGAAGCTCTGAAGCAGGAGCTCTCAACAGACCTAAAGTGGATGCGGGAACTAGTGGGTGGCTTCCACCAGGAGACAGATGCCCTGGACTCCGGCTCCATGTGCCACCAAGATACGAGTGAATCTCTATCAGAGCTGCTCAACAGATCATGCACAGAGGAAATCCTGGCCAGCTTGAAGCTCAGAGCATCTAGTCAGTAGTGCATCCATAGTAGCATATTGTCTTCTACTCTGTCCTGGCATCCAAATAGAATTATCTCACAGGGTGTGTGTAGTGCCGACTTGTACTCCTTCCAGAGACTCCCCCATCACTGAGATAAACTCTGCATCTCCCTTTCCAGAGGGCACTGACAAGGTATCTGAGCTGTTGACACAATTAGAGAATGTAGACCCCCTTAACTGTGCCTTTCTCCCACTGGCCCCCAGGAGATGCTTGATAACTAACTGATTAATGATAGTGGATTGACTCACCTCTCACTTTCTACCCACATGCCTTATGAGTGCAGGTCTTGTAATAGTTAACTAAGGATAACTAAGTCTACATGGGGCTTTCCTGATATAGAATTGGGGCTTTTAAGGGACAGAGAAAATATTACCTTTCATTTGAATTGAGAAACACAGGGCTAATTGGTCTCTTCAGGCCCCAATGCTTTGATCATCTTTCCCTGAGGACTATGTGGTCTCATATCTCTTCCCTATGGGGAAAGCCAATCAATATAGTCATATAGAACAGCACATAGAGTATGGATGCAACATGATGCTAGAATCTTGGGATGATATGGTTTCAAAGTACCTCCATGACCTCACAAAATATCCATCCATATTTGAATTCAATGTTATTTCCAGGTTAGAAATGAGGAAACAGGGAAGGAATGAGAAATGCCCCAGCCTACATCATTACTGGTAAAAGTGGGAGCCTCTGAAGAAATGTCTATAGCTCTTTCTACTTCCCCTAACTACTTGGGCTCTAGGAATTTACTCTCTGCCTGTGGAGGTAGGTAGTACCCAAGTTCATCCATCCATTCACACATAGTAGGCAGCTACTCATATCTAGATACTTGGTTTGAGTCTGGGGATACAAAGTTGAGTAAAAACAGGCCTGTTTCCTGCTTCCTTGGAGTTCTCAGTTCCATGACAGTCTAAGTGTTAAACAAGATTAGAGACGTGCAAAACCCATATCTGGTTCCTCTCCTGTGAGATAGGAACAGGCAGCACTGCAAAGCCTGTGGTGGGAAGCTTCATCTCCTCAGGGGAAGCATCTCAGCACTGAACACACTGGGCTGAAATCCACCCAGCAAACAACAGAGAGTGGTGTCTCTGGTAGGAGCATGATCCAAGGGCTATGTGATGAAAGGAGAGTGGAAGGTTAACGAAGGAAAGCTAAAACACAGATGGGAGACGTGGCTTGGGAGAAGCAGAACCACCAGCATTTCAGCCATGTTAAGGAGCTCTGCTTTTGTTCCCAGGGTCATGGGAACCTAATAATGGGTCCTAGGGTACTGTGGAAGAGGAAATGCCTAATGGGCAGCATGGACTGGGAGTGGTTTAGGACAAAGCATGAGATTTTGATCTCCTAAAACCATTCTTCAGGATGCTGGGGGGTTTTGTTATTATTAGCAAGCTGGATCATTTAAAGCAGTACACATAATAACTATAATAGAAATTATTTTACTCGAATATAAGCAAATGTGATTATGCGTATGGATTATTAAGAAAGAAAAAAAATGACTCACTCAAAAGATGAAGTAAAGAGCTGAACAGAGACTTCACCAGTAAATAAGTAAAGATGGCCAAAAAACATCTCAAAAAGTGTTCAACATCATTAATAATTAAGGAAATGCAAATTAAAGCCACTCTAAGATATCATCTCACTCCAACAAGACTTGCTAAGATCAAGAAAACACCAAATGCTGGAGAGGTTGTGGGGAAAGGGGAACACTCATCCACTGCTGATAGGAATGTAAATTTGTACAACCACTGCGGAAAGCAGTGTGGAGAACCCTTAAAAAACTTAAAATGAGCCTACCACCTGACCCAGCCATACCACTCCTGGGCATATACCCACAAGACTCATGCTACCACAAAGATACATGCGCAGCTATGTTTATTGCATCTCTCTTCACAATAGCAAAGAGCTGGAACCAACCCAAATGCCCCTCAAATGATCACTGGGTAACAAAAATGTGGTACATCTACACGATGGAGTTCTATGCAGTGGTAAAGAAAGATGACATCATGAGCTTTGCAGGTAAATGGATGGACCTCAAAGCCATTATGCTAAGTAACACAGTCCCAGAAAAACAAACAGGGAATGGTTTCCCTCATTTGTGCATGCTAGTACCAAATCCCCCAATTGAAAGACAAGCTGAGCAACATTATTGTCGTATTTCTTTCTATCTGAAAGCAACTGTGATGTTATAATGTGAATCTCCTAAGGAGCCCTAGAATTAACCTACCACTTACTTTCAGACATGGTAATTAATGTATATGGGCAGAAGGTATATATCCATATTTTAGAATAATATAAAATTAAAGGAAAATGTGAACTCCTAAACATATATTGAACTTAGCATACAGTTTATTCCTGGAGGACATAATTCTGGTACATATATGACATTTATATAGGCATATTTTGGAGCAATACAACTGGGAGGGAACCACATCAACATAAGGACTGGGTCAAAGAATGGACTGATATTGTTAAATTCTCCCTAAATCAATAAACCTTTACAGAGAAAAACTTTTTAAAAGACTGAGAAAAAGATGCAGGACATATATGGCAGAATGCATGATCTGGGGTGAGGTGGGGGGAAGGGAAAGGGAAATATGTCCAAATTGAACTGAAAAATGATGTCTGAAATATACAAAACACCAATAAAAGTATTATATTAAAAAAGAAAGAAAAAAGGAAAGAGAAGAAAGAAAGAAAGAAAGAAAGAAAGAAAGAAAGAAAGAAAGAAAGAAAGAAAGAAAGAGAAATTCCAACATGAGCTGTCAACTAGGAGATACCCTGCTATGCAAAGCTGTAATGGCCTCAGATGAGAGGGAAATGAGAAACGGAACCACCGTGCGGAAAAGAGAGCAGGAAGCACGCCTGTCTCAACCTTGACCTTAGGTAGGTAGAGGTGAAAAACTGCAGATAAGAGGCCTGGCTACCTTGAAGCTTTTTTTTTTTTTTAATATGCACGCAATCAGTATGATACAGAAACACTTCAAGCAGGGGCTGCTGTGCTCCACAGGTGGGAAGCTGGGCAGCCCCACTTGGCTGGCAGAACACCGAGTTTCCCAGAGTACCTGGCTCACTCTAGGCCCACAGTAGGGATGTCACTGCCAATTGGGAGATGGCTCCTGACTTCTGAGGTGTAGATATTCACATCCTAAAGTCAAGGAGAAATGACAGAGCCTTGTTCCTGTACCCTACCTGGGAAAATTAGTGCAAATGACCTCTACAGTCTCCTTAAAGTCTTATGTGCCCTGCCAAGGGACAGCTAATAGTTGTTTGGTACAACATACTGCAAATATTAAAAGTCCTTTTGGTCATGTCCACAGACCTTGACTTTCACAGCCAGGTTTCCTAAGGAGAGAAAGGCCACAAATGGAGTAAGGAAGGATGAACTGTCCTGTGAGGGCCAAAATTAAATTTAAAAAAATTAAGTGTTCATGATGATTTAAATTAGGGAGACTGGGAATGGGAAGGAGAGATGGCTAGCTTGGATTTGTGGAATCAGCTACTCTGTTCATGCTGGCAAGATCTCAGAGTGAACCACCTGATACTGTCCCTGTTTATAGGGCAGGACTTATGCTCAGCCTCTGAACTAGTCTGGGAGCCATAAGTCATTTCCCTCACAGCACTGGAATTGTCCTGTCTGTGTCATGGCCAGTCATTAGTGACCAGGTCTCCATTAGATGTTTCATAAATAGACTCTTGACTGTCGAAAGACTAAGTGAATTGAGAAATGTGCCCTGAGTTTTTCTGGGAACTCAGAGAAGACTGTGAATATCCTCTGTTACCTGCCAGTCTAATGCCTTTATCCTATGGTGTCACAGCTTGATGCCAACAGAAGCCCAAGGAGAAGAATTCGGGGAGTAGACCCATTGACTCCCTACAGACTACACTGCTGGGATTTTTAACAGCTGCCTGGAGCACAGGGCTGGCCTGGCAGGATAGAGTATAGGAAATGGAGTGCTTCATCAAGACTTAGAGGAAGGAACCTGGGAGGGGCTGGTATTTATGTGTTGGTTGCACAGATGTGTGCAGGCACATGTGCATACATATATGTGTGCATGCAGAGGGCAAAGGTCGCCAGTCTGCAGTAGTCCACTTTGTTTTGTGACAGGGTCTCTCACTGGACCTAGGGATCGCCAGTTAGGCTAGGCTGGCTGAGCCTCAGGGATCTGTCTCTCTCACCTTCCCAAGCAGTAGAAACAGGAGTGCAGCACCGCCCCTGGGCTTGGGGGATCGGTCTCAGGGCCTCATGCTTTACAGCAAGCACTTTGCTAACTGGGCCATCACCACAGCCAGCATGGAAAACTTCATTCTCCAGAATTTAATATATTTGATTTATTTTTATTTCATGGGCACATGCATGTATGTAAGTACAGCCATATACTACAATGCCCACAGAGGTCATAAGAGGAAGAAGGTGTCAGATTCCCCTGGAACTGGACTTATGGATGGTTGTTAGCTATCGTGTGGGTGCTGGGAGTTGAACTTGGGTCTTCTGCAAGGGCAGACAATGCTTTTAACCGCTGAGCCATCTCTCCAGGCCAAAAGAACTTCTGTATTTGTTTGTTTGTTTTGAGACAGGGTCCCACTGTAGCCTCTGCTGTCCTGGAACTTGCTATGTAGACTAGGCTGGCCTACCAAGATCTGCCTGCCTCTACTTCCCACATGCTGGGATTAAAAGCATGTGCCACTCCCAGCTCTAATTCATCAGAATTTAAAGGAAAGATTGGCTTCATGCTCAATTCAAACACCATCTCAGGGTGTCTGGAGGGAAGGGAGAGTGTGACATCTCCCTGAAAAACAATTCCTAAGAAAACTGGGGGAGGGTCTTTGGGCAGGCAGCAGCTGCCTTGCCCTGAGGCAGATACTACAGTCATGTCTGTCCAATATGTATTAGAAAGGTTGGCCATGGTATGGTAGTAGATGATTTTATATATGCCAAAGGTGGCAAAGAAGGATGGAACAAAATAGAATAATTACAACTGGAAAAGCCAGAAACTCCTCGGCCTCCACTCTTGGAGGCGATGATGGCAGCTTCCTTCCTCACAGCCCAGTTGGAGGTGACTGTGTGCCCATTACCCCCACTCACCTCTGTAAACATCTGTGGGACTGAATGCCTCTTCTTCTTTGTGAAATTCTTGGCCTGTGGATTCTTCTCCCTGGAGAGAACTGGCAGTCAGCGTATCAGAGTTACGGAGGAGCCAGTTCAGTTAAACAAACACTGACTGTGCTCTGGTTCTTGGAGAGGTGACAGATCCATGCATGACCACCCTTGAATAAGACACTTAGTATCGGGCAGACGGAGCCAATCACCTAAGCAGTGGGGAAGGCCTTTGGTAAGTAATAAATTTGAGATGAATTCTGAGTGAGACAGTACAGGAAAGACATCAGAGAGCTGAGGGGCTCTGGCAGCCACCTCACCATGGAGAAACCGGCTGCCTGCTGTATCACTAGAAAAAGATACTAATGATAATTTTGAGTGGTGGTGATGAGCCCAAATAGGGTCAGAAACTGGGGATTGTTGAGTGAAGATGAGAAGATTACAGAGACTAAAAAGGTTTTTTTATAACCTGCTTTAAGGAAAATTCTAGAAATATACATAAAAGTCCAGAGAATGGTGTGGTGAATTCCACATGTCAGTGCCCTGCATTGTCAGGAGTACAGTCCTGACCAGGCCTCTTTCACTCATTTCCTACTTTAACTTCTTTTGAGTACTTTAAAGCAAACTTCAGATACATTGAACTCACAAATTCCATTGAGGAGGGGCCTGTTTTTTGAGAAAGTGTCTCCCTGCTGCCCTGGAACTCACTATATAGACCAGGCTGGTCTTGATCTCACAGAAGTCAGCTTCCCAAGTGCTGGGGCTAAAGGCATCTGCTGCCACAGCAGCCAATTCCGTTTTTGAAATGTCTTACTGTCATTCAGCTTCAAACTCACAATTCTGCTGCTGCAGCCTATGTGTACTATGATTGCAGGTGTGTGCCACCACACCTGGCAGGACTTTCTTGTGTGTGTTTCTGTGTGTATACACGTGTGCATATGTATGACTATGTATGTCAGAGGAAGACTTGAGATGTCCTTTCTCAGGTACCTTCCACTGTTTGAGACAAAGTCTCTCATTCACCTGGAACTGCACCAGGGAGGCCAGGCTATCTGGCCTTCAAGCTTCTAAGGCTCCACCTGTCTCTATCTCCCATCTCTCCGTTACTGGGATTCTGAGTTCAGCTTTTTATGTGGATTCTCGGGATTGAAGTCAGGTCTTTGTGCTTGTGAGACAAATGCTTTACTGACCACGCCATCTCCCCAGCCACCGGAACTTTCTTTTTTTTTTTAAATAATAAGTAATAAGTAATGAATACAAGTATCCTTCATGTAAAACCAATTTGCAAGCAGCTATGCCCAAACTTATACAGCCCGAGGCCCCCATTGTCCAGCTGGAGGGGCTTGTTTGTGCAATCATGTTGATCAAATAAGAGTCCAGTCTATATTTCTGTAGTTTCATAATTCACCCCAATCACAGCCCTTACATTGTACCATGCCCCCTCTTCTGCAGATTGTTCCCTAGGCTTTAGAAAAGGGACACAAGTGGGTGAGAAGCAAAATAGTCTACTTTCTCTGGAGATGTCGTTTTGGACTCTGGAAATTTCTTTTTAATATGAGCACCATGCCACCATCTTAACTGACAGACTTAGCTGTGACTCTTCTGTCCTCTCTGTAGACCTGCTCCATAGTCGCATCTCAAGGGTATCTGTGACATATAGTTAATTTGTGCACATGAGGACCCAAACATAGTTCACAGGTGGCATTTGGTTGACACATTTGAATTCTCTTAAGAGCATGAGAGGGAGACCTTTGGAAGGTGTTTCAAAGTGACAAAAATAGCTCAGAAAATTGAAAATCCTGGGGAAAAGCATCTCTGTATGTTTGCAGTAGAGCCTAGTAGAAAAATGAGGGCAGGCTAGGCACAGAGAAGGGCAGTTCCACCACCTCCCTTGGTTGGTAGCTGAAGGGTTCAACCCTCAGGGGCTCAACCTGCCTGCAGCTCTCCACACGCATGCAGGAGGAAACAGACACACACACAAATTTCACCTGCACCATCATGGGAAAGTAAGTGGTAAGGCCAGGAGGCCCCAGCCATCAGAGGAGCCAGCAAAGGGGGGAAGAGGTACCATCTAGAGAGAGAGGAAGACTGCCAAGCCCAGAGTGACAGTCCCTGGCAGGAGAGAGAAGTGGGTGCTCCTGACTCTCTGTGGCATATGAAGCTGGAAAGATGGCACAGATGGAACATAGAAAAGCTACAATCTGTTTTCTATAGGAAAATATAGAAGCTACAATCTAGCTTCTATAGGAAGCCTGGTATTTAGAGAAAAATAATCAGGGGATAGGCAGTGCCTCTTCTGGTAAGCCACTATTCCCTTCTCAGGTCTTGGCTATGGCTGCCACTTCCTCTTCTTACTCTGTGAATGTCAGTGTGGACCCTCACACACTAGCCTGGGCTGTTTCAAAGACATCTGCATCTGCGTAAACAAAATCTGACTCCAGCCACAGCATTCTCTCTTCTTGCCTCTTTTTCTGTTTTTTTTTTTTTTTTTTTTTTTTTTTTTTTTT
>VZQC01011090.1:2773052-2809831 GCA_009823505.1 Rhizomys pruinosus
TTTTTTTCTAAGGCACCAAGCATTCCTAGGAGCCTGGTCAGAATTGCCGGGGCTCCCTGGTATCACTAATGGGCTACAAGACACCCACTGTCCATTGCAGAGGGTACAGGAAAAGGCAGACACGGACAGCCCCAATTCAGCCAAAACAATGCCACATCCCTTCTGGGAACAGATCTCACTGCAGAATTTATGTCTCTTTGTCTTTCCAGGGTAAGATGACAGCATTGGCCTTTGGGGAGCCTCTTAGCAACCAGGAAGCCTATTGATTAGGAAAGACTGGCCTGACAGATTCATAGCTTGGGTAGCCTCCTCCCCAGGGCTCATGTAGTGAATGGAGTGGGGCCTGAGAAGCAATTGTGTCACCTGTTAATGGGCCTAGGAATGGTCCTACTTGACACTTTAGCTGGGCCACTCTACTCTGTGGCTGGCACTACTGAAGCAATAGGAAGTGAGATTCTCTTTAGCAGGATTCTCTTTGCCTCCGTGTTGCCCTTCCAGCTCCTGGGATAGGGAGAGTACAGCCCTAGCTCTCCTAGGTGAGGGAGCCCATCAGAAAGTAGATAAGAAGTCCCTTCCCTCCCAGAGGCTAAACTTTCCTTATAAGGGATAAATACACCCTGCCAGGGTTAGGCTCAAAGGTCATTTGTAGCTGAGTTGCACCTTCTCGTGTTGTAATGGCTTGTCAAAGCCACCTGGGCCTCTCATAGGTAGAAGTGAACAAGTCCCAGTCCTCAGTCATGAGACAGGGTCTCATTATATAGCCCTGTGTGGCCTGGAATTCTTTTTTTTTTTTTTACTATGTATGAGTGTACTATCTGCATGTAGGTAGGTGCGCCCATGTCATGCAATGCCCACAGAGATCAGAAGAGGGCATCAGAACCCCTGGAACTGGAGTTTGAGACAGTTGTTAGCTGCCATGTGGGTGCTGGTAATCAAACCTGGGACCTCTGCAAGAGCAGCCAGTGCTCTTAACCCCTGAGCTATCTCTCCAGCCCCAAAATAAAAATAAATCTTAAAAAAAGAAGAGATATTCTTTCATAGTCATTCCACATTGTCTCCCAGGCCCAGCCCTCAGCAACTTTATCTATTTCCTGACTCTATTTGCCTCTTCCAGACATTTTATTCACATGGAATCCCACAGTAGGTGACCTTTTGTGCTTGGCTTCTTCCACTTGACATTTTCAAGGTTCACCCATGTCATAGCATCTATCAATACCTCACTTGTTTTCATAAATAATATCCCTAAACAGTCTTCCTTAGTACGGAAATAGCACAGTCATTCACTCCATTCACCAGCTGATGTGTACTTGAGTTGCTTCCACTTATTTGGATACTAAGAAGGATGTTGCCCTGGATCCAAGGTTAATCTGGTTATATCATCTGTCAATCCTTTGATCACTAGGACTGATCCGGTCAGCGAGGTATCTGTCCCTTTCTTCCCTCCCTGCTTTTGGAGGCCTGTAGGAAAGCACTCTTCACCCCCCAGCAGGCCATGCAGCCCCATTGCGATGCCCATCCTAGCACTGCCTGGTGGTCCCCAAACATATCCCTCTGCCTCCAGGGCAGATGATTACAGAGCCTGCAGGACAAGCTGCAAACAGTTTACAGCCTCCTCTCTCTGAGGGTAAGGGGGCTTGCTCCACTCCCTAGCTCCAGGCTACCCCGGAGTTGTGCCTAAGCAAAGGGATTCACTCACCAGGTCCTTGCTTGTCCGCAGTGTGCCTTTGGAAGCTGGGTGCTTAGTCAGACAGGACGATCTTCCCTGATAGGAGAAGGACTGTTCTCCAGTAAACAAAAGGAGTAGCTGTGTACTCCTTTGCTGGAAACCTCAAGCAAACTCTCGGGATTGGTGCTGGGTTAGAGATGGCTCAGTGGGTAAAGGTACTTGCTACCACCTGTTCATTCCCTGGGTCCCACATGGTGAAATTAAAGAACCTGACTCCTGAAAGTTGTCCTCTGACTTCCAGCCATGTGTGTCATGACACATGCACCCCCACACACTAATAAACAAATTTTATAATAAAAAAGAAGGGCCTTGCTCTGACCATTTTTGTACAAGTCTACACACTAAATTTCAAATCAGTTAGGATATCCACAGAATTTCTGAAACCTCTCTTTATCTAGGAAATATTACAGACAGGAAAACTGAGGCTCAGAGAAGCTGTGGTAGGCTTCTTGAAGTCAAGACTTAAGCTGTGTTTTGACTGACAGGCAGTAAAAGACAATTGTGTACATATCCATCAAGGCCTCTATTTCCCTTCCAAAAGTGGACCAATATCCCACCTACCAATGGGCGTACAATTTTTCCACACCCAGAGTCAGCCCAGGGCACAGTGCCATAAAATTACTTTCTCCCCAAAGTGATGCTGATGGAAGGCCCTGTCCCCCGGCTTTTCTATAAAAACAATCACACTGGTGTGCCTGTGTGAACACCATGTGGGCTACGCTGTGGTAATGCTATGCTGAGTGCTCAGGAGCACCCAGGACACTTCCTGGGCAGTAAAACATTTGTTAACATCAACCTTACTATGACACCCCCACTGAATGCACTGCCTGGGAGGGAGGTGCCAGTGGCACCATGTGCAGTCCAAGGTTCTGTAAGGAACTGGGTAGCTGCCACCTGAAGCCCAGTTCACAGACATCACAGTGCTCTGCTTTCTCTCTCAGCCAGTGGACAACCAGCAAGCCATGGTGCGCAGGGAGTCTGTGATTAACCTGGAGAACTTTAAGAAGCAGTATGTCCGCAGGCGTTGGAAGGTGTGTCAGGACTTGGGGTCAGGGCTGAAACCTTGTGGGGTTCTCTGCCTCTCTTCAGGTCTCTGTGCACTTTCTCACCTGGTAGTTCTGTTCTCTCTTTCCTTAGCTCTCCTTCAGCATTGTCTCCTTATGTAACCACCTCACCCGTTCCCTGATGAAGAAGGTACACCTGCGGACAAGGGAGAACCTGGTGAGTGAATCCCTTTGCTTAGGCACAACTCCAGGGCGGCCTGGAGCTCGGGAGTGGAACAAGCCCCCTTTCCCTCAGAGAGAGGAGGCTGTAAACTGTTTGCAGCTTGTCCTGCAAGCTCTGTAATCCTCTGCCCTGGAGGCAGAGGGATATGTTTGGGGATCACCAGGCAGTGCTAGGATGGGCATCGCAATGGGGCTGCATGGCCTGCTGGGGGATGTGGAGTGCTTTCCTACAGGCCTTCATGGGGACTGTTATGGCTGCGCCATCCCACCCTTCCAGTCCCTCCCTGAGGACTGGCCACTCCCCAAGAATGGTCAGGTCTTTGGGGAATGGGTCTCATTGAGCGTCTGAAATTTATTCTGGCCAAGTATGGTGGCACGCATCTGTAGTCTCAACACTTGGGGGTTGGAGGCAGGAGCATCAGGGATCCAAGGATATTCTTGGCTATATAGAGAATTCTAGGTCAGCCTCGGCTACATGAGACCCTATCTCATACCACCCCATCTCAAAACATTTATTTCTGATAGTCTAAATATATTCTTTTGAATGAGTGCTTTATACAGCCTTTGAAATTTCCCATTTCTATTTATTTATATTTATTTCTATATATTCAAAATGAAACTTATACTTCTTCATTTATGTATTCACTTATTTTATGATCCTGAGGATTGAACCCAGGGCCTTGCATATGCTAGGCAAACACCAAACCATTTAGCTAAATCACTGGCTCTTTTGTGTATGTTGAAAACAAGAGGCTTATAATGGAATAGACTCATCAAGGGTGTGATCTCTAAAGACAGTCTGCCTGGCCAGGCACGGTGGTACATGTCTTTAATCCCAGCACTCGGAAGGCAGAGGCTGGTGGATCTCTGTGAGTTCAAGGCCTACAAAGTGAATCCCAGGCCAGGTGGGGCTACAGGGAGACCCTGTCTCAAAATTACCAACAAAAAAGAAGAAAGAAAGAAAGAAAGAAAGAAAGAAAGAAAGAAAGAAAGAAAGAAAGAAAGAAAGATGACAGTCTTCTGGAATTCAAAGGTGCCACTTACCTGCTGTGTGGCCTTAGAAAGCCTGCTTAATCTCTCTGTTCGAAAATGTTATCATTTGAAAAATGGGGCTAATCATAGTGCCTACTCCATTGGACAGTGATGAGGCTAAAATGATAACCTTTCCTCAATGCCTGTCCTGTATATGTTGGTGATCATTATTGGTGCTTCACGTCTCCTGTAGACTTTGAAACAGGAAGCCAGTGTTGATATTTTAATTCACAGAATGGCCTTTCTCCTCTGCTCACCAAGAGGAGAGGGCCAAGTGCCTGGAGATACAGCTCACAACAGAAGGTCCCTCCTTGCTCAGGAAGACCTGAGATAACCGGTGATGGCCTGAGGTAACTGGCAGTGCCTGTACAACCTGAAGATACAGACAGCCTGGCCTGTACCCCAGGTCCCAGCACTCCCTGCCTTCCTCACTCCCAGAACATGTCATGGGGTCCTCTTTCTTGAGCCCGAGCAGTTGTTTATTCCTGCTCTTCTCAGGACTCTGGAGGCCTATGTGGCTTTACCATGCCGAGTCTCCTCTAGCTACTGTTCTCAGCTCTGTGGAGGGGACTGGAGCACTCTCCCTCTGAGAGTCCTTTCAGCACAAGCAGACTTTATCTGACCTAGTCCTTGTTTGGCTCTGACTCATACTAACAAGGTGCTGTTCAGTAGAGCTTGAGTTACTTTTATTGTTGTAGTTAGGTGTGGTCCAGGATGAATTTGGATTTCCAGCTGGCTCAGGCCAGCCTGGGAAGGTGTATGATGGGCATCAGGCATACCTTTCATGCTAAGCCCCTGTTCCCCGCCCCATTTTTGCCTAGATATGAGGTAGTTGTGGGGAGGGATGAAAAAGAATGTAAATGTATTTCCTAACTTTGTCCTTGTGCAAAAGAGAGTCTTTTTATTCAGACATCTAGTTCTGACTATCCAAAGGCTAACCCCACAAGAAGAAAAGGACTGGCTGCCAAATATGGTATCATATGGTCTTTCCCAAGAGACTTTCCTTTAAATTTAAGTTGAAAAGATAGTGATGGGACCTTTTGTTTAGGAAGCATGGAAATGAAACACTTAGCAATATGTTTTTTTTGACTCACTTAAATCTGGATTAGTTCTTTTATTACTTCAATAATTGAAGCTGGAGACATGGCTCAGCAGTTAAGAGCACTTTCTGCTCTTACAGAGGACCCAGGTTTGGTTCCCAGCACACACAACTGCCTATAATTCTAGCTTCAGGGGATCTTATGCTCTCTTCTGGCCTCTATAGGCACTTGCATGCACATAGTACACATACATATAAAAATCTTACCATTAAAACAAATAAAAGAGCCTTAAAAATAACCATTTAAATAATTAGGTTAGATCCTTGGGCCTGACTGGAGAAACACTGTACCTTCAGGTAGCTCCAGCTCCAGCTCATCGTGGAGGAACAGATAGGTTTTACTTTTTTTCCTCCTTATGAAAGTGGAACTCAGAAGTCATTTCTTTGGCAAGGCTGTGTAGAAAGCCAGCAAAAGGCGTCGTGTGAGCAGTAGAGGCAGAGAGGCTGTAGTGGTGGCTATAGAGACCTAGCAGCCCCAAAAGTGTCTCTCCAAGTGGCCTGGTAGGCAGCCCTAGATATAATTCTTCTTTTAACAGTTATCTCCCGGTGCCTTTCTCTCATGAATGCTCACCTGCTTTCCTGTCTCCTGCAAGAAGGAAGCCTCAAAGCAGTTGGTCTAGACTCATTTCAGGTCCCTCTCCCACCCCTCCCTACCAGTGCTCTCTGAACCGAGCTCAGGGCTTCCCTTTGACTCACTGCTCTAGCCTGTAGGCTGCTTGGCCCAGGTATATGAACTCGGGCTTCTCAGCACAGCTTCATTCCTTGCATCCCATGACGCCCTGTCCTGGGCCTCTTTTTCTCCTCCCCAGAGGAACTGCGAGAGTGACACTGAGGAGGACATTGCCAGGAGGAAAGCCCTTCACCCCCGGAGAAGGAGCAGTACCTCCTAACTGGCCGCCAGGGAGCTCCAAGGTCTGAGGCCCCTGGGTCTCTTCTGTGCAAGCTCTTGGATCCTGCCTGTCACCAGCACACAGGTGTTCTGCATTCCTGAGCACTTTGCAAGAGAAAGGAGCCTAAAGGACTCGGTATTTGCAGGGGTCTGTGAGACCTGGGAGCTGTGGCTATCTCTCCGTTGGGAAGGCTCCGGCATCTCCAAAACTCTTAATTCTCCATAAAACTGGTTTTCATCTGTCTGAAAACCTCAGATCCTGCAATGGGATATGGACTGAGGAGAAGGATCAGCAGACATCATGTTTATCACAGGCTCAGATCCAGGCAGCTTTCCTGACAAGGTAACAGAATTCAAAACTAGCCTGGCTGTCAGTCATACCAGGAAGACAGAGGCCTTCATCAGGGCAAGTAAGTGAAGAATATGGGGACCAGTCCTGTGACCTCCCAGAAGCCTCAAGAAGTCAAGATGTCGAACATCAAGACCTTCTAAGACAGCCTATTGCCAGTCCACTGTGCTATAATTTTTCTCATTTGTATTATTAAATTTCTTGTTTAGCCAGTGCTTGGCTACTTTCAGGGCTATCCCATTTAATATCCTATAGCCCAAGTGCTTGTAAGCTAACAGGATTGGATGCTGAGCAGACAGACCCTCAAGAGGTAATTCCTCCTTTGCCAGCAGGATATGTGTCTCCTGTACCCTTCCCATGTCTACATCCAGCCCACATGCCAGCACAGAAGGCTGTCCCCCTCCACCACCACTGTGCCACTCCTCCTGTTAGGGGCTGACCTGTGGCTTCACTAAATTCATAGGTTGTAGTCCTACCCTTAAGTACCACAGACGGTCACTGTTACTGGAGATAGGGTAATTAAATAGGTCACTGAATTAAAATGAGGTCACCAAAGCAAGCCCTAACATGGTATGATTAATGTCCTTATGAGAAGGGGAGATTTGGCACTCAAGCCATGGCTCAGCACTTCCTGCTCTTTCAGAGGACTCAGGTGTAGTTCCCAGTACCTAGATTAGGTAGCTCATGACCATCTGTAAGTCCAGTTCCAGGGGTCCCAGTGCCCTCTTCTGGTCTCCATGTACAGGCACATATATGGTATACATACATACATACATACATACATACATACATACATACATACATGAAGACACTCACACATACACATGACTTTTTTTAAAGTAGTGGCTGATTACTGCTGGATGAGGAAGAGCTGATCTTCTTAAAGGGAGGGACTCTGGATGGGCCAATTAGACCCCAACAGATGAACTTGCACTGAGGAATCTGGGGACAGATAACTTGACACAGTGGGCCGTGGCACAAATGATAGAGTCTATGAATTCCAGTGGGGGGGGGCTGTAGAAGGTGCCAATGGGGAAGGGGGGGTAAAGGTGATTAAGAATGATTGGGATGTTCTGTATGAAATATACAAAAATTCAATTAAAAATATTTTTTAAAAAGAGGGTGGAGCAAGATTTACTCTGAATATGATGGCTTTTGTCTATAATCTCAGTACTTAGAAGGCTAAGGCAGGAGGATTGCCATGAGTTCAAATCCAGACTGGATTACAGGAGAGTTTTACCATGTGTGGTGCTGTATGCCTGCAGTCCCAACTGCTCCGGCTGAGAGCTACTGCCTGTGCCTTGGGACCCAAGCCTGGGGGTGAGGGCCGGGGGTTCTTGGTTTTATTCAGCAGGGAATGTTCTGGAACAGAGGCTCCACTAGGAGCTCCTAGGAAGTCAAGCGGAGTTCATATCCTGTTAGGAAAAACAGCTGCAAAAGGTTTTGACAAACCCAGACTTATGTTTCTGATCCTGATCATAGGCTTAGCCTTTTAGAACTCGTTCATCTGTTGGGCCAGGTATGTAGTTCAGTGGCAGAACACCTGCTCAGCACCAAAAGCAAAACAGTTAACGGGCCTCACTGTCTCTCACTGAAGGGAAACTGAAACTTAGAGGAAATGACCAGTCCTGCCTCACACAGCAAATCTGTGAGTTGTCCAGTGAAAGTGCAGGCTTCTGGACCCCGAGTACAGTGTTCATTCATTTATCTTGATAAATAAACTGAACCTTTCAAGAAATAGATGGATAATTTGGTTTACCTCCTTTATAGCAAGCTCGTATCTATATTGTTGTCTACCTTCATTCTTGCAAATAGAAGAAATTGCTGTATTGCTTCTGCCCATCTTTTCACCATATAAGAGGGCACTGCCTTGAGTGGAGACAGTTCAGCAGCCAATTCCCATAGCCCACAGTCACACTATGGACTGTCCCTCCTCCTTTTCTCATCCAGGTTTTATAAAGCCCTGTTGACTGAGCTTTCTTCTTCCAGCCATCTGATGTTTGTAGACACCTGCTGGGTTTCCCAGGATCCCTTGGGAAGCACAGGGTTAGGCATTGGGGAGGCAGGAGGCAACTTTGAGGATGCAGAAACTGTGAAGACGCCTTTGAGGGTAGGAAGCCAGGTGGCCATGCCATTCCCATGTGCTATCTCAGTCCCTGTGGCCTCTCTCTGCTGGCCCTTGGTTGTTGCCATCCAGGTATGGAGACGAGTAGAACAACCAGCCCAGGGAAAGCAGGTGTGTTCTGTTGTCCCTGAGGGAGGAAGTGTTGACCAGCTGACACTTCAAGGCCAAGAGAGGCCACAGTGTGCTCTGACGCAAATGGAAGACGACAAGGAATGAAAACTGTGCTTGGCTGAGAATGCGACTCTTTGCTGAGGTCTGAGGTGTCTGCCCCGGGGCATTTGCAGGATACAACATTAATATTTCACAGACATATATATAAATATTTCAGCATTCAATGTGTTTTCATGTCAATCTCACCAGCTTTCCTGGCTCCAAATCTTAGGTTGTATTTACCTTTTCTGCTCATATTTGCCAAAAATTAACCCTGGCATTTTGGAAGCAAATGAAGGCCAATCCTTAAGAAGCGAGCAAACCATGAAGTCTCCAGAAAGAAAATTCAAGCCATGTGTTCTATGGACAATTGAAGTAAGTATGTGTGAAAAGAGGGGAGGAGCAGGATGCTGAAAGGGATGGTATCTGGCACAAGCTTGTAGAATCCCTTTCCATCTGGCAGATAATTGGTCTGTTCGCTGTTGCTGCAGCACCTAAAATATCTTGCTTGGTATCTATTAAGAGGATCAAGTTCTAGGCAAACCTTAATAGACTTAGGGATTTAAACAGTTGAAGAGCTACAAATAGTGGCTCATTGACATTTCTTTTTTTTAATTTTTATTTATTTCTGTATGTGTATCAATGTACTGTCTGCATGCAGGTCTGTGCACTCATGTCGTGCAATGCCGCGGAGGTCAGAAGAGGGTGTCAGATTCCCCTGGAACTGGAGTTCTCCTGGAATTGGAGTTTCAGATGGTTCTCGGCCGCCATGTGGGTGCTAGGGATCGAACCCGGGTCCTCTGTAAGAGCGGTCAGTGCTCTTAACCGCTAGGCCATCTCTCCAGCCCATCATTGACATTTCAAGAGGCAGAAGCACAGTGGGAAATCTTCCTCTGCCAGTTCCCATGGATGCTATTATTCATCCCCCTCCGGTCATTAGCAATTCATTATATAGATGAGCACAGATTTTGGTAAATTTTTTACTCATTGAACAGAATCCACATTCCTAGTTCTTAATCTAGAAAACAGTTGATGGTACAATTTACAGAGAAATAATTTAGGAAGGTCACCTGCCCCCTCTCCCCCTGCCCTCCATGGATCAGTGATCTTCCACTGTTGGGTTAAGGGAAAGTAAAAGAAATAAAAAAGAAAAAAAAAGCTCACAATAGTTTTGAGAACCCTGCTCTGCAGTAGGAACATTACCCAATCCCATTCATTACCTTGTAAGGTTATGAGAACTCCATTTATAAGGAAGCTGACATTTGACAGAGCTAGGAAATCTGCCTACACTCTCCCAGCTGGAGTGTTTGAAATCTGGATTCCAGCCCAGATCTGCCTACCCCAAATCCATATTTTCTACTTTTCCTGAAAAACATGGTGATAGATTTAAAAAAAAATCCTGGAGAACCACATACAGTATGGTACTATTTTGTTTTTTGTTTTTGAAATAGGGTCTCCCTGTAGCCCCAGATGGTCTGGAACTTCCTATGTAGATCAGGCTAGCCTCGGTCTCCAAGAGATCTGCTTGTTTCTGCCAACCAAGTGGCTGGGACTAAAGGCATATACCACCACATCCTGTAGTACTATTCTTTTTATGTTCAAAATCTGTACCATCTTGTATTTTTTAGAAGCATGAAAATGACTTCAGGCAACATTCAAGTAAAGCTTACATCAAGGCAGCTGAGATTCAGGAGGACACTGGGTTGTTGCCAATGTTATTTTTGGTTTTATTTTTGCAGTACTGAGGATCAAGCCCAGGGCTTCACATATGCTGAACAAGCAGTCAGCCACTGACCTGCAGCCTAAACCCTATTGCCAGGACACAGACAGTTCTCCTCTCTGTTTCCTCATTTTTGCTTTTGGTATTGTATTAGTAAGAAATTTCATAGCAAAACCCCAGACTTACTGTTCTAGTTTGTTTTCAATTGTGACAACACACTCTGACCAAAACAAACTTGGGGATGAAAAGATTTATTTGTCTTATATCTCCTGGGTCACAGTTCATCACTGAGGGAGCCCAAGGTAGGAACTCAAGGCAAGAACCTGGAGGCAAGAGCTGAAACACAGGCCCTGGAGGAATGCTGCTTACTGGTTTGCTCCCCTGGCCCATGCTCAGCCTGCTTTCTTATATAATACACAGTAACCTGCCTAGGGTGTCACCACCCACAGTGGGCTGGACCCTCCCACATCACTCAACAATCAAGAAAACACCTCACAGACATGGCCACAGGCCCGTCCCATGGAAGCCGTCCCCAGTTGTGGCGCCCTCAACCCAGGTGTGTCACTTGACACTAAAGCCACCCAGTAAGGCTGGCTTTCTCCTTGTTATTCACAGAGGATCCCAGCCCCCAGAGTAACGTCACTCATAGAGGCAGGTCTTCGCATTTCAGCTACCCAGTCTAGAAACTGTTCTGCAGACACACCAGGGATTTGCCTCCTTAATTTTGGACCCTGTCAATTTGACATCCATCATAGTATCATGGCTAACCTTTCTGTCTGATACTCTCATTTCAGTAAATATGGTGAAGTTGCTCTGCCCCTCCCTGGGTATGTGCTGGGACAGTTGGGTGATAAAGAAAAAGCCTGGTTTGTTTAAAATACTCAACCTGCTGAAGAGGTGAAAGGGTGTGGGCCTGGCATTCCTCCACAGAGGCCTGCACTAAAGTACTGAGAGCCCCACGGTGACACCACGGCTACTCCACAATTCCTGGCCCAGAGGAGCCACACAGGCATTGGGCCAGAGCCTTGGGTATTTTCAGCTTCCAGCAGCACCAATAAGGTCTGAGCCTGATTGTATTTCAGGTGACAAGGCGGCAGGCTGGCAGCCCTGCCGGGAGAGCTCTTGTATGTCCTTGCCTGGGCCTTGCCTCTCTTCTGTGGATCTCCACAGCAAGGTCATGGCAAGGCATGTGGGAGGGGCTCCCTCTAAGCCTAGCAGTCACTAGCAATGGGTGACAGGAGCGATGGGCAGCCTCAGCTGCCACCAAGGTGCTTGAGCATGGACTTCAGGCCCCTTAACAGCGCCATCCTTCACCTGTCCCTTCATAAATACTCTAAGCAGTGCTTCTTTCTGGGCACCAAGTCAGAGATAAGATGACCAGCTATGTGATGGACATTCCTAGCTTTGGAACTGTTGAGAGAATTCCTTCCCTGGGGAGACATAAACAACATCCATCATGTATCATAAGGTTCCAACAACAAGACAGAAGTACTAACTAGCCCATCAAAATTCACCCAGGAGAATTTGTGAGTTTATTGGGCTTACTTACAGAGCATGGGTGAGGAGTTCAGGAGCATGGGTAACGCCAAAGCAGCTTCGCTGGAAATCTTCACCCAGCCTGCATGATGGCTTCTCCCAGCTGCATAGATGGAACCCCTTGGCAGCCTTTGACAAGCTTTAAGGACTCAGATGATCATACTGCGGCCCAGCATTCCGTGTGCAGTGTTGCAGTGTTATTGTTGCCAACTGGTTTGGAGAGAGAAGAGTGGATTTTTCCAGAACATGAATTCATACTACTTTCCAGGGTTGGCACTGAGTCAAAAGTTTCATGAGGGCCAGGTGTGGTGGCACATGCCTTTAATCCCAGCATTCAGGAGGCAGAGGCAGGCAGGTCTCTATGAGTTCAAGGCCAGCCTGGTCTACAGAGAGCGCTCCAGGCCAACTGGGGCTACAGGGAGACCCTGTCTCAAAAAAAAAAAAAAAAAAGTTTGATGAGGTCTGCAGTTTGTAGCATTCAGGAAAACCTGCCCTGCTTCCTCCCCTACCAGGAAATGGATTACTGGTCTCAAAGCCCACAGCTTGGCTATGGAAAGGTCTGAGAAAGCCATGACCCAGTGAACACCAAGGTCTCCATTTGATTTCTGTCAGCCTCTAGGGCTCATGAGCTTTCCTGTTTCCACTCCTTCCTGGAGTTAGCTAAGGTCACAACCTTCTGGAAGAATGCAGGGTCAGCCAGCCGGTCTTAAATTTCCTCTCTCTGTGAAAGAAGATATGTCCAACTGTGACTATAGAGGCCACAGCCTCATGACTCAGCAGATGCAGCTGTCCTCTGCCCCATCCTCTGTAACATCAAGCAAACAGCTTTGGAAGTTTGATAGTGTTGCAACAGATGCTGTCAATCCCAGGCCTACAGTATTTCTCTGAGTCCTTCAAGATAACAGTCAGATGAATATTCACACACCCAACTATACCAATTGTGGGGCCTGAACCCAGGACCTTGCATATCGCAACCCCAAGTTATCTAGCTCCAGCCCATGTTTAAGTATTTTTCTGGGCTGAGTTGTGTCCACCCCTAAACTCATATATGAAAGTATCCTAACCCTCTGTAACTCAGAAAGTAACTATATCCAAAGATAGGACCTTTATTGAGGTAAATAAGATAAAATTAAGGCATAACATTATGGTCCCTGATCTGGTATGACTGGCCACCTTGTAAGAAGAGATTAGGACACTGACATCCACAGAGAAAAGACCAGGGGAAGGTCACTATCTGAAGCTGAGCGAAACCTCAGAAGAAACCAATGCTGCTGGCAGCTGGATCTTGAACTTGCAGTCTTTAGACTTGAGAAAATAAAGTTCTATTGTGTAAGCGTGCTGGATGGCTTTAGTATCTACTTGACACACCTGGGTTGAGGAACCTCATTTGGGGAAATGCCTCCATTGAACCGGCCTATGGCCATGTCTGTGGAATATTTTCTTGATTGTTGAGTGACCTGGAAGGGCCCAGCCCATTATGGGTGGTGTCATCTGTCCCTGGGCAGATTGTGTATTGCGGAAGAAAGCAGGCTGAGCACGGGCCAGGGGAGCAAGCCAATAAGCAGCGTTCCTCCATGGCCTGTGCTTCAGCTCCTGCCTCCAGGTTCCTGCCCTGAGTTCCTACCTCGAGCTCCCTCCGTGATGAACTGTGACCCGGGAGATGTAAGATAACTAAACCCTTTCCTCCCCAAATTGGTATTGATCAGTGTTTTGTCACAGGAATTAAAAGCAAACTAGAACAGGAATTAGTACCAGACCGTAGGCTATTGCTGTGACAGACCTGATATTGGGGAGGACTGTGGGAGTTTTGGGAACTTTGGACTGGAAACACCATTGAGTGCTTACAGTTTGTTGCTGTGGAACATGGAACAGTCATGCTGAAAGAGTTGTAGATGATGGAGGCCTGGCTTGCAAAACTTCAACGGGAAGCAGAGACCATCAGGGCTGTTTGCATGATATTTTGAATCGAGAATCTGTGGGTTCTGGTCTGCTGGGCCTGAGAAATCAGCTGAAAGTAACAAGAGACCAGCATCGATATGGTAAAATCTGGGAAGAATTTCCTCATTGTCAGCCCACAGAAGGGGCCTAAGCCTCCATCTCAAGCTATAAGTGGGACTTGGTAATGTGTAAGAAAGAGTCTTCTGTATGGCTCTGGTGTAGACATGTGAAGGGGTCACAGAGAACAGCTGAGGCTTGGCACTGTGAGAGGCCAGGAAAGGCCATTGGTGAAAGTACAGCCTCAGTTGCAGTGAAGACCCCAGGATTGCAAGGGTCATGAAGAGAATCTGATGCTTTGCACCAGGAGAGGCCAGAAGAGCCTCAGCTGATGAAGGTGCAGCCTCAGTTTCAGTGGAGAACCCAGCTTTTTGTAGATGCCAGGACCATGGGATGACCACCAAGAGCAGCAGCATGTGTGGAATGGAGCTGGCCTGGGCCTGGGAGACAAGCTGTGTGTTCCATGGATAGCAGAGTCAGAGAAGTGGAGTTGCTGAAACCCTTTGGAGCCCAGAAGATCGTGAGTAAATCCCAGATGCCCAGCCTTGAGCTACTTTGCTGGACTTAAGTTTTGCTTAGGTGTGTCCAATTCTTCCCTTTGAAATAGGATAGTACTTATTTTGTATTTTACAAGAGACTTTTTTATTTTTTTAATTTATTTATTATTTTTTATGTTATGAGTATACTGTGTGCATGTAAGTTGGTGCAACCATGTTGTGCAATGCTGAGGAGGTCAGAAGAGGGTTCCTCTGGAACGAGTCAAAGACGGTTCTTAGCCACCATGTGGGTGCTGGGAATCGAACCCAGGTCCTCTGCAAGAGCAGTTGGTGCTCTTAACTGCTGAGCCATCTCTCCAGCCCCTTTACAGGAGACTTTTAAAGGAGATTGTGAACTTTTAAGTGTTTGGATTTTTTAAGGTCTGAGGGGCTTTTAAGGTTGTGCTGTCTTATGTTGTGATATTAATGTTAACATCCTGTCTTGAGGACAAGAAATGGAAAGGTTATGGTTTAATATTGACATGTTTGTGTATCAAGCTGACAAGGGGTTGATCATTCTGGATAGCTTTAGTATCAACTTGACACACCTGGGTTGAGAGAGCCTCAATTGGGGAATTGCCTTCCATTGGACTGGTCTGTGGCCATGTCCGTTGGGTATTTTCTTGATTGATGAGTGATGTGGGAGGGCCCAGTCCACTGTGGGTGGTGCCACCCCTGGGCAGGTTGTTCTGTATTGTATAAGAAAGCAGGCTGAGCATGGGCCAGGGGAGCAGGCCAGTAAGCAGCGTTCCTCCATGCCCTGTGCTTCAGCTCCTGCCTCTACATTCCTGCCCTGAATCCTTACCTTGGGTTCCCTAGTGATGAACTGTGACCCAGGAGATATAAGCCAAATAAACCCTTTTCCCCCAAGTTGGTATTGGTCAGAGTGTTTTGTCACAGCAATTGAAAGCAAACTAGAACATCAACCAAATTCAAACTTCACACCCCTGGGGCTATGCCTCTGTCACCATGATGGACTGCATTCCCCTCAAACTGTGTAAGCCAAAAGGAACTCTCCCTCAGTTAAGTTGCTTCTTGTCAGGTGTTTGGTCACAGCAATAAGAAAAGTAACTAAAATAGATGCTTCTCAAAAGTCAGCACCTTCTTTCTGAAGACTGCAGTGAACCCCTCTATCCTAATGACAAAATACTCAACAGTTCCAGGTCCTAGTCCATAATGACATGGAATTCAAGGTGGTGGGAACTTGGAGCAGCTAATCTCACCACATCTACACTCAAGAGCAGAGAGGAATGAATGAATGCAGGGATGCCTGTGCTCTGCTCACTTTTTCCTTTTTTTATACAACCCAGGACCCAAAGCCACAGAAAAGGGCTGTCCACAGTGGATGGGTCTTCCCAGTTCAGTAAATGTAATCAAGACACTCCCCTACAAATATGCAGCAGGCCAGCCTGATCTGGACAGTCTTTCACTGGGACTCTCTTCCCATGTGATTCTAGACTGTGTTAAGCTAACCATTAAAATTAACCATCATGCAATTGGAGAGATGGCTCAGCAGTTAAGAGCACTGGCTGCCCTTGCAGAGGACCAGGGTTCAGTTCCTAGTACCCATCTGGCAGCTAACAACCAATCATAATTCCAGTCCCAGGGACTCTGATGCCCTCTTCTCTTCTCTATGAGCAATACACACATGTGGTATACCTACATACATGCAGGTTAAATATACACATAAAATAAAAATCAATTTAAAAACCATGGGCCAGGAATGACGGCACATGGCTTTAATTCCAGCATTTGGGAGGCAGAGGCAGGTGGATCTCTGTGAATTCATGACCAACCTGGTCTACATAGAAGTTCCAGGCTATCTGGAGATCCTATCTCAAACAGACAAAAAATATCCCTAATTATCATACTCTCCTCTGTCTACATGCTTATTCTTAGACTGAGAATGGAGGCTAGAGTCTGGATGAGGGTGAGTTGTTTGGGCCTGATGTCTAGCACTTTATATCCCAGAGCAGTTAGACTCCTCCAAAACTGAACAGGCAGCTGAGGTCATCTCTGAGAGAAGAGGGTCACTGTCCTGTCACTGTTAGGAGGGGGACTTAGTACCTTCTTGGTACTTCCTGCTCGGTGAAGGTGGGTGCTGTCTTGTGCCTCCTTTTCATCTAGGGCCACCTCATGAGCAGTCTTGGTTTCCACTAAGGCTCCCCACTCCTAATACACCCCATACTTGCCCAGGGGGTGGCCTTTATTGGTTCTCCAAAGCCTACACATACTTACGTCAGTCTTGACCAGGGAAGTAATCTGGGAACCCAGGCTTTAGAGTCAGGCTGTTTTCAGAGTTCTAATGACAGTTCTGGCACCTTCTCAACTAAATGACTATTACTGGGGCATTAGGCCTCAGTTTTTTTTTCTCTTGTAAAATAGACATTGACACCCTATTCCTTGAAGGGCTTCTGTGAATAAGAAATTGAATTAACAGTCTCATGCTGTACCGACTGAGCTAGCCAGGCAACTCTAAAGAAAGATGACATCATGAACTTTGCAGGTAAATGGATGGAACTTGAAGCCATTATACTAACTGAAGTAACACAGTCCCAGAAAAACAAATGAGGAATGGTATCCCTCATTTGTGGATGCTAGCACCAAATCCCTAGTTGAAAGGCAATCTGAAAAAAGTTTTAATGTTATATTTCTTTTTATCTGAAGGCAACTATGCTGTTATAATGTGAATTCCTTAATGGGCTCTAGAATTAACTGACCACTATTTTCAGACTTTGTAATTGTGGTATATGTATGGAAGGTATATATTCGTATATTATAGTAATGTAAAATTAAAGGGAAAATGTGAACTCCTAAACATATTTTGGAATTAGCATAATTTGTTTTCAAAGGTCATAGTTTTGGTATATATGTGACATATATATATATATAGGCATACTTTGGAGCAATACAAATGGGAGGGAACAAGAACAACAAAAAGACTGGATCAAAGAACTGACTGAAACAGTTAACTTCTGCCCAAACAATAAACCTCTGCAGAGGAAAACTTTAAAAAGACAGAAAAAGATGCAAGACATGTATGGCAGAATGCATACATGGGTGGGATGGGGGCATGGAAAAGGGGGTGTGTCTAAATTGGACTGAGAAATGATATATGAAACACACAAAACACCAATAAAAATACTTTATTAAAAAAAAAAGAAATTGAATTAACTAATGCATGCAACCACTCTGCACATTGCACTCAGAAAGTGGCTTCTCAAGGACAACACTAAGGGGAACAGGGAAGGGAGGCCAGGCTCCCGGAGTGGGAACAGAGGGAGAAGGAGGCCAGGCTCTGGCAGCGGGAACAGAGGGAGAGGGAGGCCAGGCTCTGGCAGCGGGAACAGAGGGAGAGGGAGGCCAGGCTCCCGGAGTGGGAACAGAGGGAGAGGGAGGCCAGGCTCTGCAAGTGGGAACAGAGGGAGAGGGAGGCCAGGCTCTGGCAGTGGGAACAGAGGGAGAAGGAGGCCAGGCTCTGGCAGTGGGAACAGAGGGAGAAGGAGGCCAGGCTCTGGCAGTGGGAACAGAGGGAGAAGGAGGCCAGGCTCCCGGAGTGGAAACAGAGGGAGAAGGAGGCCAGGCTCCCGGAGTGGGAACAGAGGGAGAGGGAGGCCAGGCTCTGGCAGCGGAAACAGAGGGAGAGGGAGGCCAGGCTCCCCGTAGTGTTTCCGCCTCTGTCAACCACTCTGGTGATTGTGAAATGCATGATAAGCTGGGCCCTTGACCTGACCTGTCTCTTGCTTGCTTCCTCTGGGCTGAGGGTGGGCCTCACATCCTGCACATTCTGTGAGCTTTGGTTAGGATGCCTCATGCCCTGCCACAGAACACCTTCTGCTCTCCACTCATTAGGTCACTTCCACCACCAAATGCAAGGTAGCCTTGCCTGAGAGCTGTGACGGCTTGCCTTCTTTCCTGCCTGCCTGTGGCCTCCGTGCTTTGTGTAGACATCACCTCTTACCATGCACCTGCTGTGCATCAGGTCAGTAAATTCCATCTTTAGCTCACACAGCAATCCTGAGAGACCTCTGGTTTCTGTCTTCCTGGTGAGAAAACCAAGGCTTGGAGGTGAATGACTTTTGTTTTATTTGTTTTCCTGAGACAAGGTCTCACCATATAGCCCAGGCTGTCTTTGAACTCACAATCCTCCTGTCTCAGCCTCCCCAGAGCTGGGATTCCAGATATGCAGCACAATCTCGGACTATTTCTTTGCCTCTATCATGAAGTGAGCAGCCTCCTTTGCCAAGATATGCTGCCAGGACAGACCCAAAAACCAACAGAGCCAAGTAACTATGGGCTGAAACCTCCCAAACTGTAAGCCCAAAGGCCTGTTCTTCCTTTTTAGGTAGTTATCTTAGGTATTTTGTCACATCAGTGTGAAGTTGACTAATGGCTCTGGGAAGGTTAGCAGGTCCCAGTACTACATAAAGGGATAGAGTGGTGCAGGCTTACAACCTCAGTACTCCAGATGTATAGAGACCAGAGAGTCAGGAGTTCCAGGTTATCCCATGATACATAGTGAGCCAGCCTGGGCTACCTGAGACCCTGTTCCAAAACAAAACAAGCTAACACATTTCCCTTGTATTCTGCACCTTTGAGATGACACAGGAAGAATGTTAAAGGCTAATTTGAAGCTTTGCATGAGGGACTAATGGGCTCACAGTTACACCTTAGCAAGAGCTTCTAGAGGGGCGGAGAGATGGCTCAGCAGTTAAGAGCACCGGCTACTCACACAGAGGACCTGGGTTCAATTCCCAGCACCCACATGGTAGTTAACAACCATCTGTAACTCTAGTTCCAGGGGATCTGACACCTTCTTCTGGCATGACACAGATGCACTTATACACATGCAGGTAATACACTCATATACATAAAAATAAAATACCAGGAAAGAGAAGCAAGAGCAAGACTGCTGTGATATGAAGAGTAGAGCAGGCAACTGAGCAGATCCAGTGGATGAACTCATGTCGATGGACATGTGGAGACACAAACTTGACTCCATAAGCCTTAACATATAAGACAGAGTGCAAGAAACACAGAAGAGAGAGATTGGATAGGAGAAGGTGTCTAAATACGATTAAATATATTGTATGAAATACACATTTAATAAAAGAAAAAAAGTCTTTTTAAAAAGCTTCTAGAAGCAATGTTATAGCTTATAAGCACAGATGGCCCACGTTACCACTGATTATTTGCTCGCCCCCAACTTCCAGCCCATTCCTTCTGATTCCTTATCATTTGCTTCTCCCTCAGACAGTGGGTTTCCTGAGAGGGACGGGGCCTTACTTCCCAGCCAGAAGTCTTGTTTAATGGTGCATTTGGTGGACAGCGGCAGGACTGGAGCCTATCCCCCTCCAGGAAGTTCAGCTGCTTTTGAGCTCCACCCTCACCCAGTCAGGCCTGGAATTGATTTCTCACCAGCTAAATAAGAAACAAGTGAAAAGTCGGACGTGGTGGCCCACGCCTTTAATCCCAGCTCTTGGGAGGCAGAGGCAGGCAGATCTCTGAGAGTTCAAGGCCAGCCTGGTCTACAGAGTTCCAGGACAGCTGTCTTGAAAACACCAAAAAAAAAAAAAAGAAAAGTGAAAGGTGAGATGGCTCAGCAGACCTGAGTTCAATCCCCAAGACCCACAAGATGGAAAGAAAGAACTGACTGTCACAAGTGGTCCTCTGAACTCCACCATGTGCTGTGCTGTGCTGTGCTGTGGGGGTCTCCACACATATACATACAAACACACAATCAATAACAAATAAATGTAATTTTAAAAAGAAGAAACAAGAAGGTGGAAGAACAAAGAAAAAGAAAAATCAGAAGCATATCAATTTCCTTGTCAGTTTTTCTGGTGCTTGAGGCTGCTCAGGAACATGGCTGCCTTGGGGGGGGTGTAAAGTTATTAAGTCATTAAAAATAAGGGAATTTATAATTATGACGATCCTGTTACATGTAGGCATAGTCCCAACTTTGTATGTGGAGTTTCTCAGACTCGAACCTACCTCCCTTTGCAGGTGAGAAAACCAAGGAACTGAGGTTGGGTTGCATGAGACACATGGCTCTAGAGTGGAGCCTGGGACTCAGTTTGAAGTCTTGTGCTGTTACAGGAGGCTGCCCCTAGGGGGCCCTACAGGGCCGTGGAATGCTAGGAGTTACATTTTTATTTATTTTTTGTTTTTGGTCTTTTTGAGACAGGGACTCCCTGTAGCCCCAGCTGTCCTGGAACTCACTCTGTAGACCAGGCTGGCCTTGAACTCACAAAGATCTGCCTGCCTCTGCCTCCCAAGTGCTAGGATTAAAGGCGTGCGCCACCACGCCCGGCATTTTTATTCTGCCCACACAAGGCAGTCCTGGAAGTCAGTTATGTATTAGGAGGGACCAACTCCAGCCTCTTTATCAGCATCTCCTGATTATTCAGAACGCTTGAAACCTTGCCCCACCAGATGGCGCTGCAAGGACTGAGACTGACTCCTGGATCTGAAGTTTCGCAGGTTTTTTTTTTGTTTGTTTGTTTTTTAAATTAGTTTTTATTGATGCTTTGTGCATTTCATACATTTTTCCAATTCAGTTCAGGCTTATTTCCCTTTCCCTCCCCCCCACCCCCACCCCATCCCAGATCATGCATTCTGCCATAACTGTCCTGCATCTTTCTCTCAGTTTTTTTTTTTTTCATTTTTAGCTATAAGTGATAATCCATGAGTTTTTAGGTGACATCTAGGATACACCGGGATTCCTAAGACAGAGGAGGTTCCTGGAAAACTTAAAAAACAAAAACAAAACAAAACAAAACAAAAAAACACTGGCCAAAGCTCTGAGAGTCTGCTTTAGTACGTTGCATAAACTCTGTAGGAATCTGTCATGATTTTAAAATTGTGTTAATTTTCAGAGTGGCATCTACATGATTCAATTCTTTTAAAATATAAAAAGAAACTTTGTGTATAGCTCAGTGACAGAGTACATGTTTTGCATGCACACAGCTCTGGATTCAGTCACATACACACACACACACACACACACAGTATTAAAAGGTATATGGAAAAGCCTACCCTCATAAGTATTCATTATTACTTATGAATCATCCTAGAAATTATATATATGAAAATAATATACATAATTATCTATGTATAAAATTATAAATGAGCATATATTACAAATAGCAATGTGTATAAGGAGATATATATTCCTGCCCTTTTTAAAAAAAAAAAACAGATGGATGCTTTTTATAAAACTGATTTGAGAAGACTTAATATGGTTCTGTGGATAAAATTTCTTGCTGCCTAACCGGATGACCTGAGTTTAAGCCCTGAGGAAAGAACCAATTTCTGTAAGTCTTCCCTCTAAGCCCCACACAATGCCTCACCACACACAAACACACACATAAATGGAATTTTAAGAAACAGTAACTGAGATTTGGCCAGCAAGCTAGCTCAACAAGTAAAGTTGCCTGCTGCCAAGCTGACAACCTGGGTTTGATTCCTGGGACCACATGATCAAATACAAGAACCCATTCCTGCAAGCTGTCCTCTGACTTCCACATGTGCTCTATGGCACATATATAAATAATAAATAAATAAATAAATCTGATTTTTTTCTTATATTCATTTTAGAATTATATGTCTAATAACTTCTAAGAAGGAAAAGATCTATTGAAGTCTTCTATAAAGCAATAAAGTTCCTTTAAAGTAATAAAGTAAGTGATCTTAGCCATATTTTATTTGGTAATTTACAAATACGATATGAAACGTACATATTTTAAAAAGAACCAGCCAGGCGTGGTGGCGCACGCCTTTAATCCTAGCACTTGGGAAGCAGAGGCAGGCGGATCTTTGTGAGTTCAAGACCAGCCTGGTCTACAGAGTGAGTTCCAGGACAGCTGGGGCTACAGGGAGACCCTGTCTTGAAAAGACAAAAAAAAAAAAAAAAAAAAAAAAAAAAAATGGAACCAAAAGAGCAGATTAAAGTATCAAAATAGCAAATATATAAATTTTTTGCTTTCCAACAAAAACACAGGTAAAACAAATGAAAATATTGACAAACAATAGCTATTAATTTGGTAGGAATATGAGTATTTCCACCATAATCCTTCTAAAATTCAACTGATTTTTTTTCCCTTTTTTGAGACCAGGTCTCATAGTTCAGGCTGATACAAACTTACTATGTATCAAAGGATGACCTTGAACTTCTGACCTTCCTGCCTCCATTTCTCAAGTGCTGAACTTATAGCTGTGCACCACCACACCTAGTTAATTCCTAGATTGCTTAATTTTTTTAATTATTTATTATTATTATGTGTGTGTATGCACATATGCACAAGGTCAGAGGACATCTTCCAAGAATTCGCTCTCTTTCCACTGTGTGTTCTAGAAATTAATTCCAGTTGTCAGACTTCCTGTGCTAGCACTTGTACCCGTCCAGCCGTCTTGCCCGCCCTTGCTATTTTTGAGTAGTTTATCTCAAATTATGGTTTTAGGAATATTTTATGATGATCTGTGTCACACTGAGTTTCCAACTTTTCTTTTTTTTTTTTTTTTTTTTTTGTCTTTTTGCAGACAGGGGTCTCCTGTAGCCCCAGCTTCCTGCATGGAATCACTCTGTAGACAGCTGGCCTTGAACTCACAAAGATCCCCTGCCTCTGCCTCCCAAGTGCTAGGATTAATTTTTTTTTTTTCTTCCAACTTTTCACTTATATCATCCTTCAGTGTTGATGATAAACTTTCAAACGGTATCGTTGATTCTCTTTTGCACAGGATGCCTAAAATCGGCAGTCATTATGCTCTGCCCTCAAGAAGCCCTGTTCATGTGACTTCCAAAAGCAACATTGCACAATGCTTGTGATAGCTGTGGTAGTTTTTTTTGTTTTGTTTTGTTTTTTGTTTTTGGATAGGGTCTCACTGTATAGCCCTGAGTTCAATGCCTGGGGCCATCAACAACTAATCCAAGGATTGAACTCAGGCATCAGGTTTGGCTGGCAAGCACCTTTACCTTACCTGCTGAACCATCTTGCTACCCCCTTGCTTCCCCCCTCAACAATATTTACAGATTGTGTTACTTTTTATTTATTTTCATTTTTTTGAGACAAGGTCTTTGTAGATCCAGCTGGTCTGGAACTCACTGTATAGACTAGGTTGGGCTTGATCTCACAAGAGATCCATATGCCTCTGCATCCTGAGTGCTGTGATTAAAGAGGTGAGCCGCCATATCCAGCTAGATCTTATTAGTTCATAAAAATTTCCTTGTTCTTTGTTACAACTGTATGTTGATCTATTATAGGGATACAACTTTTTTTTTAGACAGGGTCTCTCCCAAGCTGGCCTGGAATTACCATCTTCCTGCCTTAACTTCCTGAGTTCTGGGACTACAGGTATTTGTGAAGAAGTGGAGTCAGAAGCCTATGTCAGATATCTGCCTCTATCTCTTATTTTTTAGAGACAGCGTCTCTCACTGAACCTAGAGCTCACCATTTGTAAAGACTGGCTGGCCAGTGAGCCCCAAGGAGCCTCTTGTTTCTGCTCCTCAGCATGAGAACAAGCACTTGTCACCACACCTGGACTTTTAAGTCAGAGATCCAAATTCAGGTCCTTGTACGGTAAACACTTGACTGATAGAGCCGTTGTCCTAGCCCACACTATACTATATATTATTATATATATTTATATATATTATTATATATATAATATTCATATCTTTAATATTACCATCCTTGCTTCAATTATTATTTAAAAAACAGAGATGAGGGGCTGGAGAGATGGCCTAGCGTTAAGAGCACCGACCGCTTCTTACAGAGGACCCGGGTTCGATCCCCAGCACCCACATGGCCGGCCGAGAGCCGTCTGAAACTCAATTCCAGGAGAACTCCGTTCCAGGGGAATCTGACACCCTCTTCTGACCTCCGCGGCATTGCAACGACACGGGTGCACAGACTTGCATGCAGACAGTACAATTGATACACATACGAAATAAATAAAAAATTAAAAAAAAAAACAGAGATGAAGGCGCTGGAAAGATGGCTAAGTGGTTAAAAAATACTTGCTATTCTTGCAAAGAACCTAGGCTCAGTTTCTAATACCCTCATGAGGCTCTAATTCTAATTTCAGGGGATCTGATTCTCTCTTCTGGCCCCCAAGGTCATGACAAGCACATGGTATACTTGCATACATGCAGGAATAAGATTCATACCTACATATAAAATAAAAAATAAATTGATCTTCAAAAAAAAAAAAACGACTCTGTGGACCCAAGCACAGCCCATTCCTTACATTCTCACTCTTTTTTATATATATATATTTTGGTTTTTGTTCCTTTCATACAATAGTTTGTAATCAAATTTAAATCCCTTCCCCAAACTATGTACCCTCATACTCTCCAACCGAACCTCATGTATTCTGACATGTATGTTAAGTCCTATGTGGTCAAGCATCCATATCCAGATGTCCTTTGGTGCAAGTTCATCCACTGGAGTCAAATCAGCCTGTCTAGAAATTTTTAAAGAAGATCTACTCTCCTTAACTCAGCAATAATCAGTTGCCAACAATTCCCAGGCTAGGGCTAGGGTCTGCCCCATTTCCCTCAATCCACACTGGGCCCTTGTCTGATTTAGTCAACAGAGGTCTTGTGCACAATGCCATTATTGCCAAGAGTTCACATTAGTAAGCTTCCAGTGGCCCGAAAGCCTGTTTCTCTATGTTCATGGATCAACTCTGGTCCTTAGAATCTTCCAAAATGGTCCCTTAGTCATGGGTGGGTGAGGTTTAATATAGGAGTAGTATCCAGGGACACAGACTCTACAGACTCTTATTCTCTAAAACTTAGCCAATAGTGGCCTGCTGTGAACATCACACTCTGTTGTTTAAGGTAACTTTGCTGGTGCAAGTAGAGGGATGCACTAGTAGTATTCTCTCTACCCCCTGTTCTGCTATGTTCCATAAGCCTTAGTAGATGTATTGTAGATGTCATTGCTGGACATCTCTCAGACATTTATTCTCTGTGTGTGAACAGTTATGGAACTCTGTAATGGCCTCCAACTGTTGCTAAAAGTGTACTGTACACCACTATCAAAAAACATTCTTTCTTTATAGGAACCCCTACCATGACTTCTGTCTATATCATCCGTATCTACAGTTCTATCATTTTGCTAATAACATTCTCATATCCATAAGCATTACATGGTTATCACTTTTGGAGTTTTAAGCTTTATCTGTGATATATTATATAGTATATATAATATTATATTTTATATATTATTATATAGAGAGAGAGAGAGAGAGAGAGAGAGAGAGAGAGAAAGTTTGGGGCTAATAATATTGATACACATGGTCCTAGTTCATTTTCTCAGCTACATAGCATTCAATTAACCAAGCCACAATTTTTTAGTCCTGTTCATGGAAAAAAATTTTTGAGGTAGGGTCTCCCTATAACCAACCACAGCTGGGCTGGAACTTACTATGTAGACCATCCTGTTCTCAGTCTCACAGAGATCTACCTGACTCTGCCTCCTGAGTGATGGGATTAAGGACATGTGCCATCATGCCTGGCTTAATGGACATTTTTTTTGTTATAAACTTCATCTTACTGTAGGTTTGGGTTCCTCTCCCTATCCTCAGTGGTGAAAGTTTCTCTAGTATGTATTCAAAGGTAGTTTGTAGGTTCCTGAGTATATCTTTAACTTATTAGATATTGCTAAATTATTCTCTCAATAAGTTTCATAAATTTAGTGTCTCATGACACTCTAATGTAAAATTACCATATCTATAGTTTTATTTGACCTTAAAGTACTCTCGTTCATTCCACGGGACCCATATAGCAGCCTGAAAGACCATTTCTATTCTCCATTTCAATTCAACAAACATAATAGGCACCTGCTGGCAGAAAGCACTGCGGAAACTCAGTGCCATGCTTGGCTCATTCCTGGCCTGGAGAGATTTATAATCTACTAGGTGAAGAAGAACCAAGTACACCACTATCCAAATCCAATGAAATTGCCCATGAGTTCAACATGGCTCTGTGTTGGCTTCATGGTGAAAGTGATGCTTTTCTTTTCAATAAATATTTTAATTTCTATTCAAAAATGAAAAAGTCAATGAAAGCAGAGAAAAATTGGAACTGGGGATGTAGCTCAGTGATAGAGTACATGCTTACCATGTGTGGAGTCCTGGACTCAAACCCAATACAGAGAGAGGAAGAGAGAAAAAGGGAGGGAACAAAGAAGGCTGAAATGTAGCTTGGAAGAGTGCTCACCTAACACGCTCAAAGCCTTGGGTTCCGCCCTTATTATGACATAAACTGGCTGTGGTAGTGCAGTAGACGACAGCTGAACAAGGATGGTAAACACACATGCTCAGTAGAGGACAGCTGAAAAAGGAGGGCACATGCACACATGCTCAGTAGAAGACAGCTGAACAAGGCTGGCACACACACATGCTCAGGAGAGAACAGCTGAGCAATGATGGCACACACATGCTCAGTAGAGAACAGCTGAATAAGGCTGGCACACACATGCTCAGAAGAGTACAGCTGAACAAGGCTGGCACAGACACACATGCTATGTGAGAACAGCTAAACATGGCTGGCACACACATGCTCAGTAGAGAACAGCTGAATAAGGTTGGCACACACCCACATGTTCAGTAGAGGACAGCTGAACAAGGCTGGCACACACACACACAATGCTCATTAGAGAACAGCTAAACATGGCTGGCACACACACATGCTCAGTAGAGAACAGCTGAATAAGGCTGGCACACACACACACATGCTCAGTAGAGGACAGCTGAACAAGGCTGGCACACACACATGCTCAGTAGAAGACAGCTAAACAGGGCTGGCACACACACACACGCTCAGAGGGGACAGCTGAACAAGGCTGGCACACACACACACTCAGTAGAGGACAGCTGAAAAAGGCTGGCACACACACACACACACACACTCAGGAGAGGACAGCTGAACAAGGCTGGCACACACACACATGCTCAGTAGAGGACAGCTGAACAAGGCTGGCACACACACACATGCTCAGTAGAGAACAGCTGAACAAGGCTGGCACACACACACATGCTCAGTAGAGGACAGCTGAACAAGGCTGGCACACACACACATGCTCAGTAGAGGACAGCTGAACAAGGCTGGCACACACACACATGCTCAGTAGAGGACAGCTGAACAAGGCTGGCACACACACACATGCTCAGTAGAGGACAGCTGAACAAGGCTGGCACACACACACATGCTCAGTAGAGGACAGCTGAACAAGGCTGGCACACACACACATGCTCAGTAGAGGACAGCTGAACAAGGCTGGCACACACACACATGCTCAGTAGAGGACAGCTGAACAAGGCTGGCACACACACACATGCTCAGTAGAGGACAGCTGAACAAGGCTGGCACACACACACATGCTCAGTAGAGGACAGCTGAACAAGGCTGGCACACACACACATGCTCAGTAGAGGACAGCTGAACAAGGCTGGCACACACACACATGCTCAGTAGAGGACAGCTGAACAAGGCTGGCACACACACACATGCTCAGTAGAGGACAGCTGAACAAGGCTGGCACACACACACATGCTCAGTAGAGGACAGCTGAACAAGGCTGGCACACACACACATGCTCAGTAGAGGACAGCTGAACAAGGCTGGCACACACACACATGCTCAGTAGAGGACAGCTGAACAAGGCTGGCACACACACACATGCTCAGTAGAGGACAGCTGAACAAGGCTGGCACACACACACATGCTCAGTAGAGGACAGCTGAACAAGGCTGGCACACACACACATGCTCAGTAGAGGACAGCTGAACAAGGCTGGCACACACACACATGCTCAGTAGAGGACAGCTGAACAAGGCTGGCACACACACACATGCTCAGTAGAGGACAGCTGAACAAGGCTGGCACACACACACATGCTCAGTAGAGGACAGCTGAACAAGGCTGGCACACACACACATGCTCAGTAGAGGACAGCTGAACAAGGCTGGCACACACACACATGCTCAGTAGAGGACAGCTGAACAAGGCTGGCACACACACACATGCTCAGTAGAGGACAGCTGAACAAGGCTGGCACACACACACATGCTCAGTAGAGGACAGCTGAACAAGGCTGGCACACACACACATGCTCAGTAGAGGACAGCTGAACAAGGCTGGCACACACACACATGCTCAGTAGAGGACAGCTGAACAAGGCTGGCACACACACACATGCTCAGTAGAGGACAGCTGAACAAGGCTGGCACACACACACATGCTCAGTAGAGGACAGCTGAACAAGGCTGGCACACACACACATGCTCAGTAGAGGACAGCTGAACAAGGCTGGCACACACACACATGCTCAGTAGAGGACAGCTGAACAAGGCTGGCACACACACACATGCTCAGTAGAGGACAGCTGAACAAGGCTGGCACACACACACATGCTCAGTAGAGGACAGCTGAACAAGGCTGGCACACACACACATGCTCAGTAGAGGACAGCTGAACAAGGCTGGCACACACACACATGCTCAGTAGAGGACAGCTGAACAAGGCTGGCACACACACACATGCTCAGTAGAGGACAGCTGAACAAGGCTGGCACACACACACATGCTCAGTAGAGGACAGCTGAACAAGGCTGGCACACACACACATGCTCAGTAGAGGACAGCTGAACAAGGCTGGCACACACACACATGCTCAGTAGAGGACAGCTGAACAAGGCTGGCACACACACACATGCTCAGTAGAGGACAGCTGAACAAGGCTGGCACACACACACATGCTCAGTAGAGGACAGCTGAACAAGGCTGGCACACACACACATGCTCAGTAGAGGACAGCTGAACAAGGCTGGCACACACACACATGCTCAGTAGAGGACAGCTGAACAAGGCTGGCACACACACACATGCTCAGTAGAGGACAGCTGAACAAGGCTGGCACACACACACATGCTCAGTAGAGGACAGCTGAACAAGGCTGGCACACACACACATGCTCAGTAGAGGACAGCTGAACAAGGCTGGCACACACACACATGCTCAGTAGAGGACAGCTGAACAAGGCTGGCACACACACACATGCTCAGTAGAGGACAGCTGAACAAGGCTGGCACACACACACATGCTCAGTAGAGGACAGCTGAACAAGGCTGGCACACACACACATGCTCAGTAGAGGACAGCTGAACAAGGCTGGCACACACACACATGCTCAGTAGAGGACAGCTGAACAAGGCTGGCACACACACACATGCTCAGTAGAGGACAGCTGAACAAGGCTGGCACACACACACATGCTCAGTAGAGGACAGCTGAACAAGGCTGGCACACACACACATGCTCAGTAGAGGACAGCTGAACAAGGCTGGCACACACACACATGCTCAGTAGAGGACAGCTGAACAAGGCTGGCACACACACACATGCTCAGTAGAGGACAGCTGAACAAGGCTGGCACACACACACATGCTCAGTAGAGGACAGCTGAACAAGGCTGGCACACACACACATGCTCAGTAGAGGACAGCTGAACAAGGCTGGCACACACACACATGCTCAGTAGAGGACAGCTGAACAAGGCTGGCACACACACACATGCTCAGTAGAGGACAGCTGAACAAGGCTGGCACACACACACATGCTCAGTAGAGGACAGCTGAACAAGGCTGGCACACACACACATGCTCAGTAGAGGACAGCTGAACAAGGCTGGCACACACACACATGCTCAGTAGAGGACAGCTGAACAAGGCTGGCACACACACACATGCTCAGTAGAGGACAGCTGAACAAGGCTGGCACACACACACATGCTCAGTAGAGGACAGCTGAACAAGGCTGGCACACACACACATGCTCAGTAGAGGACAGCTGAACAAGGCTGGCACACACACACATGCTCAGTAGAGGACAGCTGAACAAGGCTGGCACACACACACATGCTCAGTAGAGGACAGCTGAACAAGGCTGGCACACACACACATGCTCAGTAGAGGACAGCTGAACAAGGCTGGCACACACACACATGCTCAGTAGAGGACAGCTGAACAAGGCTGGCACACACACACATGCTCAGTAGAGGACAGCTGAACAAGGCTGGCACACACACACATGCTCAGTAGAGGACAGCTGAACAAGGCTGGCACACACACACATGCTCAGTAGAGGACAGCTGAACAAGGCTGGCACACACACACATGCTCAGTAGAGGACAGCTGAACAAGGCTGGCACACACACACATGCTCAGTAGAGGACAGCTGAACAAGGCTGGCACACACACACATGCTCAGTAGAGGACAGCTGAACAAGGCTGGCACACACACACATGCTCAGTAGAGGACAGCTGAACAAGGCTGGCACACACACACATGCTCAGTAGAGGACAGCTGAACAAGGCTGGCACACACACACATGCTCAGTAGAGGACAGCTGAACAAGGCTGGCACACACACACATGCTCAGTAGAGGACAGCTGAACAAGGCTGGCACACACACACATGCTCAGTAGAGGACAGCTGAACAAGGCTGGCACACACACACATGCTCAGTAGAGGACAGCTGAACAAGGCTGGCACACACACACATGCTCAGTAGAGGACAGCTGAACAAGGCTGGCACACACACACATGCTCAGTAGAGGACAGCTGAACAAGGCTGGCACACACACACATGCTCAGTAGAGGACAGCTGAACAAGGCTGGCACACACACACATGCTCAGTAGAGGACAGCTGAACAAGGCTGGCACACACACACATGCTCAGTAGAGGACAGCTGAACAAGGCTGGCACACACACACATGCTCAGTAGAGGACAGCTGAACAAGGCTGGCACACACACACATGCTCAGTAGAGGACAGCTGAACAAGGCTGGCACACACACACATGCTCAGTAGAGGACAGCTGAACAAGGCTGGCACACACACACATGCTCAGTAGAGGACAGCTGAACAAGGCTGGCACACACACACATGCTCAGTAGAGGACAGCTGAACAAGGCTGGCACACACACACATGCTCAGTAGAGGACAGCTGAACAAGGCTGGCACACACACACATGCTCAGTAGAGGACAGCTGAACAAGGCTGGCACACACACACATGCTCAGTAGAGGACAGCTGAACAAGGCTGGCACACACACACATGCTCAGTAGAGGACAGCTGAACAAGGCTGGCACACACACACATGCTCAGTAGAGGACAGCTGAACAAGGCTGGCACACACACACATGCTCAGTAGAGGACAGCTGAACAAGGCTGGCACACACACACATGCTCAGTAGAGGACAGCTGAACAAGGCTGGCACACACACACATGCTCAGTAGAGGACAGCTGAACAAGGCTGGCACACACACACATGCTCAGTAGAGGACAGCTGAACAAGGCTGGCACACACACACATGCTCAGTAGAGGACAGCTGAACAAGGCTGGCACACACACACATGCTCAGTAGAGGACAGCTGAACAAGGCTGGCACACACACACATGCTCAGTAGAGGACAGCTGAACAAGGCTGGCACACACACACATGCTCAGTAGAGGACAGCTGAACAAGGCTGGCACACACACACATGCTCAGTAGAGGACAGCTGAACAAGGCTGGCACACACACACATGCTCAGTAGAGGACAGCTGAACAAGGCTGGCACACACACACATGCTCAGTAGAGGACAGCTGAACAAGGCTGGCACACACACACATGCTCAGTAGAGGACAGCTGAACAAGGCTGGCACACACACACATGCTCAGTAGAGGACAGCTGAACAAGGCTGGCACACACACACATGCTCAGTAGAGGACAGCTGAACAAGGCTGGCACACACACACATGCTCAGTAGAGGACAGCTGAACAAGGCTGGCACACACACACATGCTCAGTAGAGGACAGCTGAACAAGGCTGGCACACACACATGCTCAGTAGAGAACAGCTGAACAAGGCTGGCACACACACACATGCTCAGTAGAGGACAGCTGAACAAGGATGGCACACACACACACACATGCTCAGTAGAGGACAGCTGAACAAGGCTGGCACACACACACATGCTCAGTAGAGGACAGCTGAACAAGGCTGGCACACACACATGCTCAGTAGAGAACAGCTGAACAAGGCTGGCACACACACACATGCTCAGTAGAGAACAGCTGAACAAGGCTGGCACACACACACATGCTCAGTAGAGGACAGCTGAACAAGGCTGGCACACACACATGCTCAGTAGAGAACAGCTGAACACAGCTGGCACACACACACATGCTCAGTAGAGGACAGCTGAACAAGGATGGCACACACACACACATGCTCAGTAGAGGACAGCTGCACAAGGCTGGCACACATACATGGTCAGTGAGAACATCTGAATAAGGCTGGCACACTCACACATGCTCAGTAGAGGACAGCTGAACAAGGCTGGCACATGCACACATGCTCAGTAGAGGGCAGTTGAACAAGGCTGGCACACACACAGACACACACACACATGCTCAGTAGAGGACAGCTGAACAAGGCTGGCACACACACAGACACACACACACATGCTCAGTAGAGGACAGCTGAACAAGGCTGGCACACACACATGCTCAGCAGAGGACAGCTGAACAAGGCTGGCACATGCACACATGCTCAGTAGAGGACAGCTGAAAAAGGCTGGCACAAGCACACATGCTCAGTAGAGGACAGTTGAACAAGGCAGGCACACATACACACATGCTCAGTCCAGAACAGCTGAACACGTCTGGCACACACACACATGCTCAGTAGAGGGCAGTTGAACAAGGCTGGCACATGCGCACATGCTCAGTAGAGGACAGCTGAACAAGGATGGCACACACACACATGCTCAGTAGAGGACAGCTGAACAAGGGTGGGAAATAGGGAATGAAGCCAGTTGAATAAGGATGGCACACACACACTCAGTAGAGAACAGCTGAACACGGCTGGCACACACACATGCTCAGTAGAGGACTGCTGAACAAGGCTGGCACACACATTCAGTAGAGGACAGCTGAACAAGGCTGACACACACATGCTCAGTAGAGGACAGCTGAACAAAGCTAGCACACACACAGTAGAGGACAGCTGAACAAGGCTGGCACATGCACACATGCTCAGTGGAGGACAGCTGAATAAGGCTGGCACATGCACACATGCTCAGTAGAGGACAGCTGAAAAAGGCTGGCACATGCACACATGCTCAGTAGAGGTCTGGTCTCAGTCCTCGAAGGTGGCTGAGGATCTCCAAGCAGTCATGAGGCTCAATTTCCAGGTCCAGAGTGGGTAGCAGGGTAGCTGAGTTCAGGGCTTTACTCGTGGTAAATGTCACTTGGGGCTGGTCTAGTAGTAATGACTGTTGGTGAGTTACTTTGGCATTGGACATCCATAGATTAGGTGGGCTATACTCAATAGCATGGGGGAGTAGTTATGACAAGGGTCTGACCCAGAGTAAGCTTATCAGAGTTTGTGGTCAGCAGTGTGGTGGCCAGTCCAATGCGACTGGATCTAGTTTCATAGATAAGTAGGCAACTGATCTCTTCCATGGGCCAATGATCTGGGTCAGGACCCCTTTTGCAATCCCACCTGCCTCATCTACAAACAACTGGAAAGATTCGTCCAGGTTTGGCAAAGCCAGGGCAGGGGCAGAGAGCAAGGCTTCCTTGATCTTAATGAAGGCTGAGTTCTGCCCAGGGGTCCATGTAAAATCCACTTCCTGGCCGCTAGTGGCCTCATACAAGGGCCTTGCCAGCTCTGCAAAGCCTGGGAATCAAAGTCTGCAAAACCCTGCTGACCCAAGGAATTCCCTCACTTGCCTCCTTGTGGTTGGGGTGGAGACGCTAAGAATAGTCTGTTTCTGTTCCTGAGAGAGCAACCATTGCCCCCCCTTGAGCTGAACTCCCAAATAGGAGACTTCCAAAACACAGATTTGAGCCTTTTTCACTGAGTCACAGTACCCCAGTTCCCCCAGCAGCCATAATAATGTGTGCCCTTCAGGCAAGTTTCTGTGTCCTTGGCCACTAGCAGCAAATCATGAGAGGGCCCCCTGACTTATAAATTTTTGGGCTTCTTAGCAGCCACTCAGAGACCCCCTATTAGAATCTGGCGGTAGACCCAGAACCCCGGAGTGACTCCTTACCTGCAGGGGTGTTGGGGGTCCCAAGAAGGTCGGGTTCTCAGGAACGACTGGTCAATCTCATGTGGATCATCAGTCACGGGGTTAGGGTTAGGGTTAGGGTTAGGGTTAGGGTTGGGCTGTTAGAGCCTGGGGCTGACTTTCTGGCCAGGCACAGGATTTTCTCCCTTTCCTTGGTAGTGAAAAGGACCTGGAGGAGCTGCTGAATGTCATCCCAATGGGTTGGTGAATACAAAAAATCGACTTGGTGGTCAATTAGAGCCTGAGGTTTCTCACAGAAAGGGGTATTTCATCTCTTCCAGTTATACAAAGCAGAAGAGAAAAAGGGGATATAAACCAGAAATGGCTATCACCCCCTCATGGGGTGGGGGATAGCCCTGAGAGGGAAAATCTCCAGGCTGATTTACCTCCCAGAACAGGTGTGTGGAGGGGGTGTTGGGGGAAGGAAGAGGTGGGTGGGAGTTCACCAATGAAGTGCTCAAGGGTGGGGACACAGGGAGGTAAGGGCTGGGCTGAGAGGAGGTATGGTTATAGGGAGGGGAAAGAAGAAGGGGGTCCTTGTCCTCCATTGGTGCCAGGAGGACTTTAGGTGGGGATGGTGTTCTGAGGCCTGTGTGGCCCTGGTGACGAGGACTCTCTGCCAGGGTGGGGGAAGAAAGGGGTGTAGCCACTCAGGAGGACTGTGAATGAGTTCCTGCCAGGCCATGACATAGGGCTGCTGATCCAGATGCCCAGGGTCTCTGAGAACAACCTGAAAAATGCCATTAACAAGCTGTTTATCAAAAGAGCCTTCCGACGGCCATCCAACCCCCAAGAAGGTTGGCCATTCCAAGTCACATAGGGTCTGGAGTCTCCCAAGGGACACTCAGCCAGACCATCCAGTAACATTCCTGAAATTCTTTTTTTTATTAATTTTATTTATTTCTGTATGTTTATGAGTGTACTGTCTGCATGCAAGTTTGTGCACCCGTGTCATGCAATGCCGCGGAGGTCAGAAGAGGGTGTCGGATTCCCCTGGAACTGGAGTTCTCCTGGAATTGGAGTTTCAGACGGTTCTCAGCCACCATGTGGATGCTGGGGATCAAACCCGAGTCCTCTGCAAGAGCAGTCGGTGCTCTTAACTGCTAGGCCATCTCTCCAGCCCCCCATTCCTGAAATTCTTAAAGTGGTCAAGGACCAGGGACAAAGGAGTGGGAGTAAATTTAGAATTTCCCATTTTGAGATCTCAGAGAATGAAAATGAAAGCAACAGGAGCTTGGGTCTGGCTCTGGTGCCTGACCAGGTACCGCAGTAGGGTCGTGTGTTCGGACTCCAGTTCCGGACCTGATAGGAACACTTGGAGCCGCCCGACACAGCTCTAGGCAGGTAAAAGCTTAGGACAGAGTGACTTTTGTGGTGCTGGACAATTGATTTCTGGTCTGTGGCAGAGGGCCTGGTGGCTGGTGGGGGCAGGTTCGTGCCCTAAGCCCGGTGGGTCACCCTTCCCCCCTCGCAGCCGGAAGGGGTCCTGAGCTTGGGTCTGGCTCTGGTGCCTGACTCAGGTACCACAGTAGGGTCATGTGTTCGGACTCTGGTTCCAGACCTGATAGGAACACTTAGAGCTGCCTGACACGGCTCTAGGCAGGTAAAAGCTTAGGACAGAGTGACTTTTGTGGTGCTGGACAATTGATTACTGGTCTGTGGCAGAGGGCCTGGTGGTTGGCGGGGGCTAGGTTCATGCCCTAAGCCCGGCGGGTCACCCTTCCCCCCTTGCAGCTGGAAGGGGTCCTGAACTTGGGTCTGGGTCTGGTGCCTGACTCAGGTACCACAGTAGGGTCATGTGTTCGGACTCCAGTTCCAGACCTGATAGGAACACTTAGAGCCACCCGACACGGCTCTAGGCAGGTAAAAGCTTAGGACAGAGTGACTTTTGTGGTGCTGGACAATTGATTACTGGTCTGTGGCAGAGGGCCTGGTGGCTGGTGGGGGCTAGGTTCATGCCCTAAGCCCAGCGGGTTGCCCTTCCCCCCTCGCAGCCGGAAGGGGTCCTGAGCTTGGGTCTGGCTCTGGTGCCTGACTCAGGTGCCAGGGTGGGGCTAAGCCAGGGATATATATCCCCCCCCTCCAACAATTGGAATGGAGGAAGAGAGAGTATCCAGTGGACTGGATTAGGAGAACTCTCAGAACAGGAAAGGAAGAGTGACTTAGACTTCCAATATCCAATCTATAAACAAAAGTGAAAGCCTGAAAACCTAGATGAGTCAACACTCCATAAACAAGGAGGGGGAGAGGAAGAAAAAA
>VZQC01011090.1:2819264-2888860 GCA_009823505.1 Rhizomys pruinosus
ACTACAGGAATATAGTCTGGACTCCTAACTGATCAACATGCCTGTGCATACAAGCTTCTCCAAGTGGACTATGGGAACCTTGGGTTGTTCAAAATTTGGACATAGATACTTGCAAAATGCACCAATTACCTAATTGTATGACATACTGAGTAACATCAATGTTATCTGCGAACAACTGTGTCATTATATTGTAGAATCCCTTAAAAATAAAAAAATACAAAAGAAAATGAAAGCAACAGACAACAGAACAAAGAAAACAACATCAAAGGCTATGCGGAGTTGAATAGAAGAAATGGTGTGCCACAGAGCCAGCCCCCTGCTGGTCCTAGAACCAAAAATCCAGACCCCTTGCCTGGATTCCAGATCACTGAGGTGAATCTGTTTACACTCTACCAGTGGAGAGTTGGGGCATCCCCCATCTCTGCACTCAAGGAGCAATACTGTGTCCAGTTTCTCCATACCAAGTGCCCACACCAGAAATTCAAGTTTAACCAGAACAAAAATGAAAGTAAAAAGAAATGAGCCCTCTCTTACTCAAAAGACATGGCCGGCCGAACGAGAAGTCTCTAGTCCCTCTGGTGGTCTTTGGGGATCCCAGATGAGCCCCCAAGGTGTTAGGGTCCACATATACACTGAATCCACACCACATATACACTGAAGGAGGGAAAACCAAGACTTTATTTCAGCAAAAAACAAACCAGCATGCTGGGGTAGGAGAAAGAAAGCTCTGACCCCAATTATTCATTATTCAGCTTGCAGGCCTTTTACACAGGGTCTAGGGGAATTTCAGTGTGGTTTGGGTAACTTCTAGCCTTATTGGATAATAGCAGGATTAAGTGCATTTGGCAACTCATGATTAGGTCAGTTCACCTCCCCTCACATACCAAAAGTTGTCTTTAGACACAGCCTGTGACTGGAATGAGGAAGTTAGAACAAGTTTAATTTCATTGGCTGTTCTTGGCACCTTGAACAACTGACCTTTTCCGGCAAACTGAAACTTAAATGCTCAAAATGGTGACTACACTTAAAATGGAGTCAGTATTGGCCCTTCTTACATACCCATGCTCAGTAGAGAGCAGCTGAACAAGGCTGGCACACACCCATACTCAGCATAGCACAGCTGAACGAGGCTGGCACACGTACATGCTCAGTAGAGGACATCTGAACAAGGCTGGCACACACACATGCTTATTAGAGGGCAGCTGAACAGGCTGGCACACCCATGCTCAGTAGAGGGCAAGTGAACAATACTGTCACACACATGCTTATTAGAAGGCAGCTGATCAAGGCTGGCACACCCATGCTCAGTAGAGGACAGCTGAACATGGCTGACACACCCATGCTCAGTAGAGGACAGCTGAACATGGCTGACACACCCATGTTCAGTAGAGGGAAGCAGTTATTTTGATTTTGATGACCCTACCAACCCTCCTGGCCCAGGTGGGGAATTCTTTGCATGTCTGGCTGCTTTCTGGAAGCTAAGGGACTCTGGCCACTACTGCCCTTTCCTTGCTCTTGAGGATATACATAAAGTCAGCCCAGGGAGGAGATATTATCTAAAGAGATCAGGCTGAGGCAATCTCCCTGAGCACCAGATCCTGGGCAGTGTGAGGCCAGTCCCCTCAGGCCTTGTGTTTCCTCACAGGGTCGGGCCTTGTGGCTTGCAGTTCACTCTTCTGCTCAGGCCCTCTTTTTTTTTTAGTTATAAATTTTTATTGATTTTTTAATGTTTCATACATAATTTTCAATCAGTCTTAATCACCTTTACTACTTCTATTGATATATTTCATTATTGCCTTTAAATCTACTTGGTTTTTTTTATTGATGTTTTGTGTATTTCATACATCATTTTCCAATTCAGTTCGGGCATATATCCCCTTCCCTTCCCCCCACCCCACCCCTTGATCCCTCAGGGCCAGCCATTGAGAAAACATCCTCAATGCTTCAGAGGCATGCTTTCTGTCCCAAGCAGCCCTCATCTTGCTTGCTGACATCTGTACTCTCAGCTAGAAATTCTCCTCTTTTATGTTTCCTTAAACATTAAAACAAGGCATGTCAATTATAGGGAATAAGATAGGACTAAATTTGGGAGGGCCTGTTCCCAAGAGCAACCTGTGACACAAAGGAAAGGTGGAAATATGTCCAGGAAGCACCCAGAGATGGGATGTAAGGAAGCTGGGAAGGGACGCAAAGCATAGAAAGGGCTTTCTGCTATTCTCAGATATTCAAGTTCTGAATATATTTGCATATAACCTGTGCACCTACTTCTAGATACTTTCATCATCTCTACAGAGTGCCATTGTTATGCAAATAGCTATTGCACTATTTTGTTTAGAGAATAATGATATTTTTTAAACTCTGAGGCTCAGTTGATAAAGTGCTTGTTCAGCAAGCTTGATGACCTGAGGCCAATGCCCAGAGCACATGTAAAAAGCTGGGTGTGGCTGTATGTGAGTTGTCCCAGTTCTGAGGTGGTAGGGACAAGCAGACCCCGGGGGGCCTGCTGGCCAGGCAGCTCAACCTAGGGCTAAAATCGGAGCCAGTGAGAGACCTTGTCTCAAAAACTGATGTGGATGGCTCCTGAGGAATGCCATGGAAATTGTCCTCTCCCTGTACATGTGTACACATGTACACCCACATGAACACAGATACACACATGTGCACACAAAACCTATGCATGTTCATTACAGATGCAATTTTATTTTTCCAATTTTTAATTTTTTAAAATTTATTTATATGTATATGAATGTACTGTCTGCATGTAGGTTGGTACACCTGTGTCATGCAATGCCACGGAGGTCAGAAGAGGGGGTTGTATTCCCCTGGGACTGGAGTTAAAGATGGTTCTTAGCTGCCATGTGGGTGCTGGGAATCAAACCCAGGTCTTCTGCAAGACCAGTCAGTGCAATTATTTTTTTCACAATGTTTATTGATAGATACAAGAATATAAAATCAGGGCATGAACATGATTTGATAGATTAAGTAGACTTAATTTCAATACTATAATAAGGGAACAATTCAAATTCTCAGGGTTTTGCTCTGTTACTCAGGCTGGCTTCCCACTTTTCGGTTCAGGCAATTTTCCTGCCTCAGCCTCCTAACTATTGGAATGTACCCAGCTTCAAGGAAATTTTTTTAGTGCTTAGGACTGAACTCAGGCCCTGGTGATCTTACTTAGGCAAACATTACCACTGAACTATATACTTAGCTCTTGCAAAGTATTTTGGTTAAAGGTTGATTAACTACACATAGGGGAGGGCCAGCTTCACTCAGTAAAGAAAACTTGGAAAATAAAGAACCATACTAAGTCCTCCAAGTTCTTATAATTACACTACTCAGATTTAACTGCTAGGAAGATGTTAGAAATTTTTTTTCTTTTCAGTGCAGAAACACACATAGGTGTTCTTTTTACAAAAGTATGCCTGTAGTATAATAAAAAAAACTCACTTGAATTTTCATTAATGTGATTACTAGTGAAGTTGAGTGTGCATTTAGATGCTGAATGGTGATTTGGGGTTTTTGTGGTTTTTTCATTATTTTTATTTTACATGTATGAGTGTATTGCCTGAATGTGTGTAAATGCACCTGCTTCATGCAATGCCCCAGGAAATCAGAAGAAGGCATCAGATTCCCCTGGAACTAGAGTTACAAACAGTTGTTAGCTGCCATGTGGGTGCTGGGAATCAAACCTGGGTCCTCTACAAGAGCAGAAGGTGCTCTTAACCACTGAGCCATCTCTCCAGCCTTGATGAATGGTAATGTGTAACTTCTTTTGTGAATTGCCTATTCATACTTTTTCCTACATACATTTGGATACACACCATTCTAACTGCTTTGAAAAACTCTGCATAAAAAGGCTGTATCTCATTATCTACTATATGTCTTGCAAATATTTTCCCTCAATTTCTGATTTTCTTTTACTTTTCCCCATGTTGTCTTACTGCCCCCAGCATAAGTAGTCCGAGATTCTGTGTAGTTGGAACTATTGATTAGTGAAGTGGAGGGGGGCTGTCCTGCCCTCCTTCCATGTGTTATGGAATGCTTTCCTCTGAGCATAACCAGCATTACCATCTTAATCAGAGCAGCTGTGACTCCTCTCAACAGACCCTCCATAGAAGGAGTGGCTGGGGACAGTCACTAGACTCTCACTTGAGAACCCAACAACTCCCACTCTTGCCTTCTTGCCAGCTCTATGTAATTCTGACCCAGCTGCCTCTGGCCTTGGGAGGTGCCAGATCATCTAAGTGTGGAAGGTTAACTGAAAGGGACTCCATCTACACAGCTATAGAAAAGTCACCATCCATTGGGGCTGGAGAGACGGCTCAGCAGCTAAGAACACTGGCTGCAGAGGACCCAGGTTCAATTCCCAGCACCCACATGGCAGCTAATAACCATCTATAATTCCAGTTCCAGGGGATCCGATGTCCTCTTCTGACCTCCATGGGGATCACACAACACAGGTGCTCTTACACACATTCAGGAAATACACTCATATTCTAAAATAAAAATAAAAATTTTTAAGGCATCATCCATGCTGCGGTGAAATGTCTCAGTAATTTGCCTGCTTTGGGACCACTTGGTGTCATGGTTGGCTTCAGTTGTCCCCTTCACACACCTGGGAAGAGAGAACTTCAGCTGGGGAAATTTCCTCTATTGGATTGGCCTGTGGGCATGTCTGTAAGGTGTTTTCTTGATTGAGTGATGTGGGAGGGCCCAGCCCACTGTGGGTGGTGCCACCCCTGGTACCAGCTGAGCCCGGACCAGAGGATCAAGCCAGTAAGCAGCGTTCCTCCATCAGTTTCTGCCTCCGGATTCCTACTTGAGCTCCTGCCCTCGTTTCCCTTGATGAAAGACTGTAGTGCAAGACAAATAAATAAAGCCTTTGCTCCCCAAGATGCTTTGTGCTCATAGTACAGGAAACCCAACTAGAACACCCACACTCCTGTAGGTAACCCTTCATCCACGTTCCTGTGAGTAAACCTAGTAAACTCATTGGCTCAGCAAGCTGGACCTCAGTGGAAGCATTACTTCAGGCAGGGTTGAAGAGATGTTTCCGGAGTTAAGAGCACTCACGCTCAGTCCTGAGGATTAGTGTTCAAACCCCAGGGCCTCATGGTACCTGACATGATTGCATTTTTTTTTTTTTTGTCTTTTTGAGACAGGGTCTCCCTTTAGTTCTAGCTGGCCTGGAGCTCACTCTGTAGACCAGGCTGGGCTTTAACTCACAGAGATCCTCCTGCCTCTGCCTCCCAAGTGCTGGGATTAAAGGCATGTGCCACCACACCCAGCAAGATTGCATTTATATGATCTATGTCTCTCCTGCTCTTTTCTCAATACCAGTTGCATGCTCTCTGCCTTCCTGGGGGAAGAAATGGATGTCCCTTGAGCTCTGAAGCTGGAACTCTGTTCCAGGCCAGCTCTGACTGTGATCTAGAACTCTGCCTAGACCTCTCAGCACACTGCCACTGCTGAGAAGGCCCTGCTGAGCAGCTCGGGATAGGCAACTTCCTTCCCCCTGTGAGAAAGGAAAGGATGGAAAAGAGAAGAGAAAGGGAAAGTCTTGTGTGAACTTTTTCTGAGGAATTTTGAACAAAGGTCTATTCAGATATGACACCAATGACAGAAGCAAGAAATGCTCTACTCAAATGCGGCTCAGTGAGCCAGTCAGTCTAACCACAATGGCAGCTATACCACTGAAGATAAGAACCTCTCTCCACCAAACTACTGTTAACAGCCTACAATTCCCAAGGACCAGAGGGGGCCTCAAGAGCCATCCTCATAATAATAGAGTGGAATCTTGTGCAGGTCTCCTTTAGGTAATCAAAGATGCTGCCAGTTCAAGAGCAACAGCTATGTCCCATGCCCTCCCTCTAGGACAGCAGTCCCCAGGGACGAGAGGAAGGGGAGGGAGGGAGAGCAACAAGTGCTGGGTATCAGAACACAATGCCCCAAATATTTACTATGGTATTCTGACTACTTCCAAGTGAGAGAGAGCGGAAGGGCCTACATTTTCCTTCCCTCATTTCTCCTCAGAAGGTCACAGAAACCAGCCATAAAATCTAGAAATGCAGGGCTACATGTATGACTCAGCAGTTAAAGCACTTGATATTCTTCCAGAGGACCTGGGTTTGGTTCCAGCACCCACATGGTGGCTAACAACCAGTTCCAGGGTGTCTGATGTCCTTTTCTGGCTTCTACAGGTATACATGGTCCACTTATATAATGCGAGCAAAATGCTCATACACATAAAATAAAACTAAATATCTAGAATATTTTTTTAAACCTAGAAATTCCTCTCTTTGGCCTTCTTGTTTCCCCAGAGACCCTCACATGACAGGCATCCCTCCCCTTTACAAAGAGGAAGGAATGATGCAGTGACAGCCCAAGGAGAATCTGGACAGGCTCTGCTGGAATCTTTTGTTCTTAGTAGTTTGCACACTACTTTGCCCAGTTCCATTTCTGCATGGTTGTGCATCCTTCACTGAGCCTAAAGATATATAAGGACCATTCTCCCTGTGTCTTTAGGCCATCATTTCTGATGGTTCTGATGTTAAATAAAAGTTGTCTCTATGCCCTGCTTTTCTGTCTTCTCTTATGAAGGGGGCAGGGTACCTGCTCCGTACTTTACAGCAAGTAAGGAAAAGTTACTGTTAAACCTCATCACGTCAGTCAGTCAATGACCAAGCACTTATTACGCGCCAGTGTTTTCACTCAGGTATCTCCATCCATTCATAACAACCCTGAGCTTATTATTCCCTACTTCTGAGATAAGGAAAGTGAAGCTTGGAGAGATAGGTCATTAGTCCATATTGCTCAGCTGGTTTGTGAGAGAACTTGGATTTGTATCTCCATTCTGTTTTGGCCTCCCAGATTGGTACCTACTTGCCCTAAGGTCTTGGGGATTTAAACTCTCTAGCTTCTGGCAAAATGCACAGGATAACTCATTTATACCAGAGGCTGACATATTCCAAGATGTGGGTCCAAGTCTGAGAGCTTTCTGTTTCACACACAACCTGAGATGTCCTTGGATAACCCTCTGACATACAAAGGAATTTAATTGAACTACTTCTTTTGGAAATTTCCCTCAAAGTGTGGGCATTTCCCCTTAACTCTCACTGGAAAGTTCCCAGGCTCCTACTTCCCTATGCCCCTGCCTGGGTCGGCTCTAGTCCAGACTAGAGGTCAAGGCCAGGACATGGTGGCTGTAGGGCTTAGGTGTCTGTTCTTCTGTCCTTAACTTGTCTGAGGCCACTACACAGGTTCTGTGATCATTTGGGGCAGGTGAAGCATGGGTGGGTGGTGAGGGGGGAATCAGGAAACTCTACCAGCCTCATTCTGAGGAGTGAGATTTGAAGATTGCAGGTTCTAGCACTAACCTCACAGTATGGGAATGGAAGCACACAAGCACGCATAAAACAAATAAAAATGCGATAAGAAATTTATGAAAGTACTTGAGAGGTCCAGTCCAGTCTGGTCTACACAGTGAATTCCAGGTCAGCTGAGGCTATAGGGAGACCCTGTCTCAACCCCCTCCCAAAAAAACCCACTTGAGACCATAGAGACTCTGTTAGGGATATTTGCATCTGTATAATGAGATACCTAGGGGATGGATCCAAGTTCCAAATTCATTTACTTCATCTTATACACGCAGCCTGACAATGCCGTTCAACAATGTTTTTAACATTTTGACAGTCACATGAGGTTAGGTGTGGAATTTTCCACTTGTGAATCATGTCAGCACTCAAAGTTTTAGAATTTAAAGCATTTGGCATTTCTGATTTTCAGACTGGGGAGGATATATATATATATATATATATATATATATATATATAGCCAGTAGATGCCTGGCCTGCAGGCTTCTCCCCAAATTCTTCCCTACCCTAGCAGAGCTTCATTCTGTTTTCTAATGAATATACCCTTGTATTTAGAATGAAATTGAATCATACTTCTTCCTGCTTTAGAAATTTTATCACTGTTGCTTTTTCTTTTCTTTCTGTCTTGCTTGTCTGTTTTCATTTAGTTTTTGAGACAGGGTTTCATGTAGCCCAGGCTGGCTATATAGCTGAGAGTGACCTTTAACTTCTGGTTCTCCTACGTTTATCTCCCAAGTGTTTCAGATGTGTCCTGTTTATGCAGTGTTGGGAGACAGGGCCCTGTGCATGCTAAGCAAGCACTCTCCTAGTCTTCCAACACCTCCCTTTGCTCATTTTGCTCCTGTAACCTTGATATGGTTTGAATGTGCAATGTTCCTACCAGCCCATAATGCAGGGACCTCGGTTGCCAGCTGATGAGCTTTGGAGGTGGTTGGATGGGAGCTCTGACATAATCAGTAGATCAATTCCTGATGGAATCATAATATGGCAGCATCTGGGGAGGTGGCAAAGGAGGAGGTTGGGCCTAGTTAATGGAAGTAGGACCCTGGAGTCATGTCTTTGGTGGCTCCATCTGGCCCCTTCCTGTTTCTCCTTTTCTCTGCCTTTCAGCCACCACCACATGAGTTTTCCTACATCATGATGCTCTGCTTACACAGCCCTGAAAGTAAATAGAAGACTCAAGTTACCATGGAAGCCCAAACACTTTCTTTCCTCCTTTGACATTGTTTATAGAAGTTGTTTGTGGTAGCAACAAAAAGCCTGACACCCTTAAGTACCTTTGAGAAAGCTTAAGTAATGCTGTTGACTTTCTTTCCCATTTGCTAAGTGCCAAGCTGGCTCCTTGCCAGGTGCTGGCAATTGTGCCGAAGGAATCATGATATCTGTCTTCCCAGACTGGGAGATGAGGTAAGGAAAGAGATGTCTTTCATTCAGAGCATGGTATTTTAGAGAAAAATAACTTGATGCAGGAGGAGGAGAATGTGGTGAAGCTTCCAGTAGATCCTCCTGAGCTATAACTCAAGTCTTCCAGTGTCCTCTAAATTATTCGGAGGCTTGGGATTCCCAAGTCTCAGACCCTCAGGGAAGCTCTCTGAGAGGACAATTCTTTTCTGCTGACTCCAGGGGCAGAGCTGAGGAGTGCTGTGTTGCTAGGGTAGGGAAGAATTTGGGGAGAAGCCTGGAGGCCAGGCTTCTACTGGCATATATCTGGTAGCTACCCTGGGGCCTGGTAGAGATGCTGGTCCCTAGGGTCATCCTTACCTGTGGAGCACTGCTTCCAGCCCAAAGAAAGAGCAAACCCATCAATGTCTGGCCCCAGTGGGAATGGCTCTTAGCAACTGGAGACCTGAGAGAGGCAGGCTGTGCCTGGCAGCTCCCTGACTCAGCTCATAGGTGTCCTCAATGCCAAGGGTTGATTAAGTCACCAGCTCTGTGGTGCACCAATAAAGAGGCACAAAACTGGATCTGGATTCTGGAGACCCAAGGTCTAGTGACTCTGCCCTTAATTGTCTGGTCAATTTAGAAATACTTATTCCCCAGTGTAGCAGACACTGCAGAAAACTTCACGTGTGTGTGTGCGTGTGTGTGTGTGTGTGTGTGTGTGTGTGTGCGTGCACGCGCGCAAATGTACAGACCAGAAGTTAACTTCAAGTGACATTCTTCAGCTGCCATCCACCTTGTTCTATGAGACAGGGCTGGCCTGAAGCTCACTGATTTGGCTAGGCTCCCTGGCAGGCAAGCCCTAGGGACCCTCCTGTCTCTGCCTCCCTAGTGCTGGGGTTAAAGTATGCACTACATACCTGGCTTTTTATGTGGGTGCTAGGGAATTGAACTCAGATCCTCAGCCTGACCTCTCTCTCTTCAGCCCCTACAAATTTTTTTTTTGTCTTTTTGAGACAGGGTCTCCCTGTAGCCCCAGCTGTCCTGGAACTCACTCTATAGACCAGGCTGGCCTTGAACTCACAAAGATCCACCTGCCTCTGCCTCCCAAGTGCTAGGATTAAAGGCGTGTGCCACCACGCCCGGCAGCTCCCACAAAGTTTTTAAAAGTAATTTTTAAAAAGTAAGACCATGAGGCCTAGGAGAAGTTCAATTGTCCAGGATCACACAACTGGAATTTCAATGTGGTCTCTTTGGCTTTGAATAGCAATGACAGTGTATTAGGCCAAAACATATAGATTGAATGGCTTTTTCCCTGCCTCATTCCTACATCATAGGCAGACTCTCTCTAAGATGAAGAATATTGGGGACTGGAGAGATGGCTCAGTGGTTAAGAGCACTGGCTGCTCTTTCAGTGGATGTGGATTTGAGTCCCAGCACCCACATGGAGGCTAACAACCATTGGTAACTCCAGTTCCAGGGGATGAGATGCCCTCTTCTGACCTCCATGGACATTGCACAATGTGGGTGCACTCACACATGCAGACAATACATTCATACACATAAAATAAATTTATTTATTTATTTATTTATTTATTTATTTATTTATTTATTTTTGGTCTTTTCGAGACAGGGTCTCCCTGTAGCCCCAGCTGTCCTGGAACTCACCTTGTAGACCAGGCTGGCCTTGAACTCACAAAGATCCGCCTGTCTCTGCCTCCCAAGTGCTAGGATTAAAGGCGTGCACCACCACGCCCAGCTTAAATTTATTTTTTTAAATGAGGAATCATATCAAGGAGGACCAGAGACAGTGGCCAATGAGGGTTGGGAAAGCACCAGCCAAAGAGGCCTGGACTGAAATTCCCATTGTGTGACCTTGGACAATTTAGGGGGCTCTAGGCTGCCTCCTGTGCTGGAGCTAGTCTCCACAGGCTTTCCAGGATTCTTCAGGGTCAGTCTTTCTCACCCAAAACTCCCCACAGCCAGTCTACTTCTCCACATTGCTAGCTTTTGGCTTGGAGCATGAGAGCTATCAAGTCTTGATTCCTCAGTTTGCTCAAGAGTACACAGCTTGATATGATTCTGGGGGCACACTGTCCACATAGTCCCTCAACCTTTCCCATTAATTACATAGCCATCCTCACAACAGCCCTATCTATGTTGCTGCAGCAAATGAAAAGAGGGCTCAGTGGGCTCCCAGTTCTACAAATGAAAGAACCTGTCTTGTGACTACAGTCCCTTTGAGTCCCGGCTTTATGCTTGGGTGAACAACCACTGACGTTGATGATGATCTGGCATGATGTTCTCCCTTTCTCCAACCTCCCTGGTGTTCTCTGGCTGCAGCTGCTTGAAGCAGGGTATGCAGCCTGGCTCTTTGGGCTTCTCAGGTTGCCAGAAGCTCCAGGCTAGCTCTTCTGTCAGAATAGAAACTACCCTCTGCTTCACTCCTGCTGATAAACAGGCCATTGGTGAAACTGGAAACATCTGGACATCTGAAAATACTTCTTGGGATGGTATAGCTCAAAGCTAGAGCACTTGCCTAGCAAGTAATCCCAACAGAGATCAGGAGAGGAGGAAGAGAAGGAGTAGAACAAGGAGGAGCAGGTTGGAGAAAGAGCAGGTGGAGGAGGAGCAGGAGGAGGAAGAGCAGGTAGAAGAGGAGGAGGAGGAGGAGCAGGTAGAGAAGGAGCAGGTGGAGGAGGATCAGGTGGGGGAGGAGCAGGAGGAGGAGGAACAGATGGAGGAGGAGCAGGTAGAGGAGGAGCAGGTGGAGGAGGAGGAGCAGGAGGAGGAGCAGGAGGAGGAGGAGCAGGCGGAGGAGGAGCAGGAGGAGGAGGAGCAGATGGAGGAGGAGCAGATGGAGGAGGAGCAGGTGGAGGAGGAGCTGGAGGAGGAAGAGCAGGTAGAGGAGGAGGAGGAGGAGCAGGAGGAGGAGCAGGTAGAGGAGGAGCAGGTGGAGGAGGAGCAGATGGAGGAGGAGCAGGTGGAGGAGGAGCAGGAGGAGGAGGAGCAGGTGGAGGAGGAGGAGAAGGAGCAGGAGGAGGAGCAGGAGGAGGAGCAGGAGGAGGAGCAGGTAGAGGAGGAGCAGGTGGAGGAGGAGCAGGAGGAGGAAGAGCAGATGGAGGAGGAGCAGATGGAGGAGGAGCAGGTAGAGGAGGAGGAGGAGGAGCAGGAGGAGGAGGAGCAGGAGGAGGAGGACAGGGAGGAGGGGGGAGGAGAGGGTAGGAGGGGGGAGGGGGAGGGGGACAGACAGAGACAAAGGAATAGGGAGACCAACGCAGAAGGGGGAGGGAATACATGGAGATGGGGTGAGAAGGAGAAAGAGAAGGTGGAGGAGGGAGAGGAAGACAGAAAAGAAAATGCTTCTTCCTAAACACTTGCTCTTTTCTCTCCACCAAAGCAGATGATCTCCCAGGCCACCCAAAGTGGCACTTGAGTTGGTGCACCACCTGGGAGTGTTCCAGGAAAATCATGAGATCGAGGCCAAAGTTAGGTAAGGAGAGGGAGTTTACTTCACACTAGAGACCAGCCCACGTATGGACTGAACACCAGTGATCATTCCATAATGGAGTCAGCAACCTGACTGAGTCTCTCAGACCTTTATACCCTGAGACAAATGTAAGCAAAAATCATGTAACACACGAGTGGTAAAACAGGCAAACATAAAGAGCACCGGAATGTGGTGTCCTAGTGTACATATGACAAATGTGACATCCTGGCCTGGTTTACAGATAGATAACAGGAAATTGACTTTCTGGGGAAACAAAGGCTGCTGTCCTAGGTTAAGTTTACAGAGAAGGCTCCTATCCTGGGCTGTCTATCAGGTCTTTTAGTAACCAAGCCCATTTTACCATTTCCACTGTAGGATCAAGTGAACAGGGGAAACCAAACACTGGAGTTATTCTTTTGACAAGATAAAGATTTCCCTTTATTCTTGTTGGGGAAGAGCGAAGAGCAGGTGACATAATGCTAATGAGGTCCCCAGAGAAACAGGCTGGGTGGAAAGAGACCACAGGACTCTGCAGATTCCCAAAGGTGTGACCTTGAGCAAACCAGGTCTCCTATCTGAACTGCTTTGTGGGGTTGTTCTGAAGGGTGGTAAGGCAATGCTGAAACACTTATGGCCTTACAAAGATGTTTACAATATTCTGGTGTGAAACTCAAATTACTAAAAGGTACACATGATAGACTCCATTACTGTGAGATATAGAAGCAGCCAGGAACTATGCACTGCAAGCTAACGCTTTCTTGTTGTCTGTTGTTGATTTGTTTGTTTGTTTGTTTGTTTGTTTGTTTGTTTGTTTTGAGTGATTGGGTGCTTAGTTGTCCTATTTTTCTTTTCCTTTTTTTCTTAAGAGGCAGGCTCACACTCACTCATAACTATTGCAACCATTCACATGGCCTGGAGCTCAGGCTAGTTTTGAACTTATCAGACACTCTCCCCTCCTCAGCCTCCCAAGCAGCTGAGATTACAGGCATGCCACTCTCCCAGCCAGTTGTCCTATTTTTCTATTTTTACTATCTATATTTTCTATTTTTTCTGCTGTTAAGTGTGTATCACATATTTATTAGTTATTAGCCCATATTACTGCAATAACAGACCAACTCAAAAACTCAGTGGAGGGACTGAAGAGATGGACGAATGGGTAAATGCTGGCTGTGCACACATGAGGACTCGAGTTGGAATCCCAGCACTATATAAAAGCTAGATATGGCAGTCTATGCATGTAACAACAATGGGTGAGAGGTTCTCTGAAACCTTGAGCTCTAGTTCAGCAAAGGATCCTACCTCAAAAAATAAGGTGGAGGAACTGAAGAGATGACTCAGCAGTTAAGAACACTGGCTGCTCTTGCAGAGGACCCAGGTTCAATTTCCAGCACCCACATGACAGCTGTAACTCCAGTCCAGAGGATCTGATGCCCTCTTCTGGCCTCCGAAGGCATTGCATGCACAGGTGCACTTACATACAGGCAGGCAAGACACTTGTACACATAAAATACATTTTTAAAAAGATGGTGGAAAGGGATAGAGGAAGACACATTTTGGCCTCCACTTGCACGCCCATGTGTATGTACATGCATACACCACACACACACACACTCACAAAACAACTCATTAGAGCACACACACACACATACACACACACTCACAAAACAACTCATTAGAACCAGGCATTGGTGGTACAAGCACTTGGGAAACTAGGCAAGAATAGTGTGGTTTTGAGACCACCCTAGGCTACATAGCTAGACCCCATATCAGAACAAAACAACAACAAAACAAAACAGGGCTGAGGAAAGAGGTCAGCTGGTAAAGTGCTTGCCTTACAAGCATAAGACCTGAGTTCAATCCCCAGAGTCCACATTCAAATGCCAGGTGTGGTGGTGCACGTGGAATTTCAATGACAGTGATGGTGGGGTGGTGGCCAACTACCTCAGGCTACTTGGTGATGTTCCAGGCCAATGAGAGATTTTTCTCCCAAACAAAAGTGAAAGGCACCTAAGAAATGACAGCCAAGTTTGTCCTCTGACCTCTACATGAACATCTTCACATGGATGCTCACCACCACACACAGGGTACACACAAACAAAAAACAAATAAAATGAAGAAGCAAACAACCTGCAGTAAATTACAATAAAAGGTCGATTCTCAAGCTCCCAGGTCCACAGGTCAACTGCAGTTTAGAAAGTCTAGTAAGGGATGGTAGGGCTGCATGATTCAGGTTTACTGAGCCTGGTTCCATACTTAGGAAAGACTCCATGTGTCCTCATCCTGGATCTCTGGTAGGAGAAGGTGGCTACTTAAGGCTTGCTTTTCCTTCCATATAACCTGAAAGCAGTATTGGGAAGCATCCGCAACCACAAAAGGAAGGTCACGTCTCCTACCTTCCACTCTGTGGTTCCAGAGGCAGCCGAAGTACACTGGCAAGACCACCCCGAGGCAAAACGAGCTCGACCACTTATCCTGTCATCAGTTCCTCTGACTACCTGAGTCAGCCATGAAGACAGAAGACACACTGAGTTCATTGTGGATGCCACAGCTAGCAAGCACCAGATAAAACAGGCTGGAAAGACACTCTATGACATTGATGTGACCAAGCTCAATACATGATGAAGCTGGACAGAGAAAAGGAGGCCTATGTTTGACCACTCACACTGATGTTTGGATGCTGCCAACAAAATGGGGATCATCTGAACTGAGCCCAGCTGGCTAATTCTAAATATATGGTTTTTATTTTTCACCCCCCCAAAAGGAATTTGGTTTGGATTCTTCCTACATAGTTGCTTTCCACATTAATCTTCCTTAGAGAGCTCAGTTGTGAGAAAGATGGCTCAGAGGTTAAGAACACTGGCTGTTCTTGCAGAGAACCTGGTTTTTACTCCCAGAGCCCACATGGCAGCTGACAACCACCTGTAACTCCATTTCCAGGGGAATCCCTCACCGCAGTTTCATCACATTCTAAGCAGAGATCACCTAAATCCAGGCTCAGTCTGGCTCATAGATCACCCTTCTACCCTGTGACTGCTAGTTTACTCTTCCTGTGCTGTCTCTTTGAAATTTTTCATGGAAATTTCCCTCAGTAGACTTGAAAAGCCTGCAGTGATTGCTGACAATACCATTCTTCAATCCATTTCTCCAGAATCCAAACCAGGCCGGCATCAAATCATTACAGTTTCAGGTGTGCCTTATCTTGGAACTGTGGACTCCAACTGCATACCCAAAACATTGACTCACAACAGAAGTTCACGTGACTACTGTTTCAATAACTTCAAGCTCCTATTCAGTCCCAGAGAGAGATGAAGTCAGTGTAGCACTAACCCTATTAACTATGCATTCAGTACTAAGGCAGGGTTATTCTCTTATTAGGTCATCACAGTTAACTATTGCTAACAAAGGATCAGATTGGATACATATTGGGCTCCCTTCCTTGGAATTTCTCCATCTCTTTGAGAAGTTCCTGGCTTTTCTATCATGGCTAGCTTGGCTTGATGGCATTGCCTGGTCACTGACACTCACTTTCTTCCCAAGGCTTTATTAGAAGAAGAAAATGATTCAGCTGGAGAAAGTAATTAACTGGACTGCTCAAACTCTTTAAAAATCCCTTCCTCAGGGGCTAGCAGTATAACTTAGTTGCTGGAGTTCTTGCTTAGTTCTTGCAAGAAGCCTGTTGGGAGCTATGGCCATTAGGCAATGGTCTTGCCACATCTACCTAGAGCCACCTTAGGTTTCTGTTTCCCCAAGGCTCACCAATTTAGCACAAAGCAGCTGACCAAGCTTATAGTTAACCTATTAGGACAGCATGCCCCGTTTGACAAGAACACCCTGCTTCTTCTTGGGTATTCACCCACCCATAACCTTCCCCAGAGAACAATCGGAAGTTAGGTATCCTAGCAACCTAATGGCCTTAAACTAGGCCAACTGGGGCTGTTTTCTCCTGCCCACTCCAATATATATTACTGCCTTACAAAAATAAAATTTGAGACCTTGATCAGATTCTTGTCTTGGTCTCCTTCCTTGTGTCTGGTTTGTCTCTCATTCAGGTTGCCTTCTCCTTGGGCCCTTGTTGAAAACCTCGCGGGGCCGGGGTAAAGCCCTGGGTTTAACAGGGCTATATAACTTATGTAATGTGTGGTGGTGCACACCTGTAATCCCAGCACTCAGGAGGTGGAGGAAGGAGGATCAGAAGTTGGAGGTCCTCCTCAGCTATATAGTAAGTTTGAGGCCAGTCTGGGATACATTGCCTTGAAAAAAAAAAACTCTTTATTCTGTCTCAGACTGAATAATTTCTTATATAATCATCGAATTATAAGCTTACTAAATTACACACAAATTGCTTCCCCAAATTTCTAAAAACATTACAGAGCACTTGCTAAAAACATTACTGAGCTGGGCGTGGTGGTGCACGCCTTTAGTCCTAGCACTTGGGAGGCAGAGGCAGGCGGATCTTTGTGAGTTCAAGGCCAGCCTAGTCTACAAAGCTAGTTCCAGGCCAGCTGGGGCTACAAGTAGACCCTGTTTCAAAAAGACCAAAACCAAGCAAACAAAAAAACAAACAAAAAACATTACTGAGCACTTGCTGTGCTCAGTCTGTAATGTGGATAGTTCTTGCTACATGGGAACACCTGCTACAAATGGAATGAAGTCTGGTTTCAGGACCAGACAGACCAATCAGAAAAACACAACCTATCAAAGATTTATCTCGAGTCTCCTGTTTCTCAGAGTCAGGCTAGGGACCCCACAAGTTTGGTAATTCCACAACATTTTTCCAGTTTCTTAGCTTGTTGAATCTGGAAACAAAAGACTGCTTAGTGACACATACTCATTTCCTTGCTGATATTAACACAAAACATGGTGATGCTGCTTGTTTGTTGTTCCAGTCCTATCAGACACTCTTAGAACACATCCCTTAGTATCATTTTGCCTGCAACTCCTGCCCCTTGTTGATGCTTTGGGTCTCAATCGTGATGATTATTTCATCATGTAAATCAACATATCCCTACATACAAGTCTAGTCTTTTGAACCAGATGTGTTTGGACCTGTCCTGGAGCTTGCTCTGAGACACGAATTTCCTCTGTTATTTTGTTCAGACAAATCTTAGAACTGCACTAGAATTGATTACAGAGCTAAAGTCATGATACTTCCCCCAAATAGATACCAGAGTTGGAGGTACAGAGGATACAGAGTAGAGGTACAAGTTGTGAGTCGATGGCCGTAGCATGGATTGTCCTATGAAAGACTGACCAAGGACATCAAACTCCTTCTTCCCATGCTTAGGGGCACCTGCTTGCCCAGGATTATAAGCTTGACCATTGACCTTCCACAGGAAAGGGAGGAGCCAGGAGAGTCAGCAACCCCTCCCAACCAGCCCATTGGCCTTGGCTATATGGGGGGGTAGGGGACTAAGGGTATATAAGCAGAGAACACCATGAGGTAGGCCTCTGTTTCTTTCTCGTTTGCCATCTTGGGCAGCTGCTGGGAGGTCACTGGGTCCAGGCTGGGATGAGACTTTCTGTAAGTAACCCTTCATTCATTACTCTGTTAGTAAGCTGAAATAAACTCACTAAGATTTTCCAAACTGTGGTTTGGGGAATTTGTCCATCAGTTTGTCATAAGGATGTGGGGGTTCAGGCATCATTCATGCCCCCAGAAGGAATTTTAGCTACAATAGTGAATCACACCACCAGCCCTTAAAACTTATGGCAAGAAATTCAACATCTTCTGAGTTGAATTCACCAAGATACCACTCAAAAATGGCCACCAGTCACCACCAAATCTTTTCCTTACTCATATAACTAGCATGCATACCTTTAAATGTGGGGTCCATCCTGAGCATTTATTGTACAATATTTCAGTAATGTGTGCCTAGAATTTTTTTAGTTAGACTTCAATTCTTGGATTCTTATTTCAATAAGATCATTTGTGGGGTTTTTTCTTTTTGATTTTCTTGAGACAGAGTCTCCCTGTAGCCCCAGCTGGCCTGGAATTCAATAAATAGATCAGCCTGGCCATAATCTCACAGAGATTTGCCTGCCTCTGCCTATTGAGTGCTAAGATTAAAGGCATGCACCACCACTCCCAGCAATATAATAATATCATTTTTGATAAGACTGTCATAGAGAAATGGTTTTATATATTTTAATATAAGGCTATTTACCAGAAAGTCTTTGGTAAACAGTTATATCATGCCAGAGTAAACATGAGTGCCTCCAGGTTGGATAACACTTCAGTTGATGGGAAGCCTGATGACCTCCAAAAAGGGTGAAATAGTGGGTTCTATAAAATCCAGAACACCAGACATGATTAGAGACACTCTGGTTCTGAGGGAAGAGTATTGAATTGGGAAGAAAATTATGCTTATCTGGCAACACCACTTCAGGCTTTTTTTCATAAGAAAAGGTGTATACTTCATCAGTCACACCCTGCATCAGAAGAGGTATACTCACCCCTTAGCTACCTTCCCAGGGAGACAAGAGATAAACATCATCTGGGTTCCATAACTTAACTAGTATGGGTTACAAGTGACTACTGAACATCACACTCCTGAAATATAGAGACTATACAGTTCACTTCCCACAGGTGTCTGCTTTGGTCCTTTAAGATCTAATGATTGAGGGCTGGGGAGATGGCCTAGCGGTTAAGAGCACCAACCGCTCTTGCAGAGGACCTGGGTTCAATCCCCAGCACCCACATGGTGGCTGAGAACTGTCTTTAACTCCAGTTCCAGGGGAATCTGACACCCCTCTTCTGACCTCCAAGGCATTGCACAACACGGGTGCACAAACCTACATGCAGACAGTACATTCATACACATACAAAAATAAATAAAAATTTAAAAAAAATCTAATGATTGTATTTTGCTGAGGGGAGGAAGTAGTTGACTCACTAAGATAACAAAAGCTGAGAGTTTCTCATTGAGTACCATGCCAGTATATCCTGGTGCACAATGGCTCATAAGGAAATCAGTGACGGTGTGTCACTTGAGGAGAATGAGCAATAACTGTGGGCTCAAATGTATTTGGAGCCCCAAGGTTGGGTTGTTATATCTAATAGTTGAGTCACTGGTAATAGAAACTAGTTCAGTCTTATATTAGTTTCTTTCCTTTGGTGTGATAAAACACCATGACCAAAGCAAGTTATAAAAGGAAAAATTTTATTTGGGCTTGCAGTTCCAGAGGGATGAGAGTCTATGGAGGCAAGGCAACAAGGGGCAGGCATAGTAGACGAAGTGGGAAGCCGAGAGGTCACATCTTGAACCATAAACGCAAACCAGAGGGCCAACCAGAAGTGGGACAAGGCTACAAACTCACAAAGCCCACCCCAGACCCATGTCCTCCAGCACAGTTCCACCTCCAAAAGATTCCATAAACTCCCAAACAGCACTGCCACTTAGGGACAACAATATTCAAGTACTTGAGCTTCTGGGTGATTTGAAGCACCACAGTCTATTCCATTAAATCAACAGGCACACTCCTAAAGACCTGAAAAGATTATCAAATTGTCTTTATTAATCTTCTGAGTGTAGCTGTTCAGTCTGGTTTGGCCAACCAAAAATTCATCATAAAAGACATGTATTTCACCTGTGTGGTTCTTTATTAAGCAGAGTCCCTCTTTGATCATTCAATTCTATGACCCCTCATCAGTTGTTAGTATTCATTCTTTGCTTGCAATGATAAATTGTTTACAAGGCCCTGTGACAAATAAGGCAGAGGTTATCCCAAGGATGTTTTCATATCTGCTCTTCAGTAGGTTATACGTGGATAAGGAGATAAGTAAGATGAGGACCCATCCACCTTTGGTAGAGGGATGAAATTAAGACCTCCATCTCATTCAAACTTGTAGTTTAGGAGTAATCATCTGATAACTAAAATATTTAAACCAATGACTTTTCTATCCAAGAGAGACTTCATATGTCTCTTATGTCCTTTTCACACATGATATGGTGTATAGAATCTCAACTACTTAAAATTGCAATAGGACACTTGATCTTAAAGAGGTATGTGTTTCACAGGATGTCCCTAACAAGATAATTACAGACTTGGCACACCTGGGTGGTGTTCAAATTTTGCAACCTCCTAGTGTTTATCTAAGTGTCTATGACACTTGCCTGGATTCTGATATGTGTTTGGCCTTCCAAGTCAGGCTAATATTCTGAAATTGCTTGCCATGGTTTCTATTTTGGTAGACATGCATTGTCTGTGCACAGGGGTTAGGCAAGGGACTCCTATAGAGGTTCACCAAAATTCAGACTTCCTTCCACAGTGGCATTCCTCTGGTTTACTGTCAGTAGGGAAAACCTTGCACTCTGCTCTTTCTCTGACTTACTCATTTCCTTGTGTCTCTCACAGACCTAATGAATAGGGTAGGCTGCTGAGCCTGTGAAGCCTATTGATCCACTCGTTTCTACCTCCAGAGGGCTGGCATTACAAGTGCATGCACAGTGCCTAACTCTAGCAGGAGTTCTGAGGATTGAATTCAGGTCCGCATGCTTGTATGCAAGCACTTTACCAGCAGAGCTATTTCCCCCCAGCCCGCTATGTATTTCAGATTAGTAAGAAGAGGGCTGAGAGATGGTTTAGTGAGTAATGTGCTTGCTGTCAAGCCTGATGACCCGAGTTTGAGTCCTAGAATCCACAGGGTGGAAGGAGAGAACTGACTCCCATGGGTTCAAACTGGTATATACTGGCTTGGTTGTATTTGGAGTTGGTTACCTTATCTAAGGGAGGAGCCAGGCTACAGAAACTAGCATGACTGCTATTGTAGTCTGTGACTCTGCTTTCTTGGGTACAGGAATAGATGGATCACAGAGGGTCTTCTACTGTTCACTGTCAATAGAACTACTAAGACCAATTTAAGCCAACTATAAGTGGGAAGGATTTCTAGCTGACTTGGGTCAGAAAGAATGAAAATAATCAAAAAGGAAAGAAAGCTAGTGGGAACTGAGATAACACGACCTTGGGGTGTTCATGTTTGGAACCCCAGAATATTATTCTGGGTATGCATTTTTGGGGTCTTTCCAGAATATATTCTGCTTCCCTGAAATCAGTCATACAAAATTCTGTGCTTATAACATGATTCCATTATTCATTTTTTCTATGCTAAAAATATTTATCCAGTATCTCGTCTGTATTGTCTGAATATAAAGAACAAAAATGGGGAGTAAATTACGAATTTAGGGTTCTTTTATGAAACTTGATTCAATTTGTAGAAAAATCTGTTTAGACAGCTTTCCAGAACCTCACTCTTTCACATGTCAATGGCATCTGTGCTCCTGGTGTTTTTCATTTCTGGCACATTCTGGTAACAACCAACTGTTCCATAGCCCCTGTTTCTTCTGTGCTGCAGATGGAGTCCTTGGCAGCCCATAACTTGGTTGGGTGTTATAGGTGTGTGTGTCCATGTGTGTCACTTGTGCATGCAGGTGTGTGTATGTGTTCATGTATGTCACTTGTAAATGCAGGTGTGTGTATGTGTTCATGTGTCACTTGTGCATGCAAGTGTGTGTATGTGTCATGTGTGTCACTTGCACATGCAGACGTGTATGTGTGTCACTTGTACATGGAGGTGTGTGTATGTGTCCATGTGTGTCACTTGTGTGTGCAGGTGTGTGTGTGTCCATGTGTGTCACTTGTGCATAGAGGTGTATGTGTTCATGTGTGTCACTTGTGCATGGAGGTGTGTGTATATGTTCATGTGTGTCACTTGTGCATGGAGGTGTATGTGTTCATGTGTCACTTGTGCATGCAGGTGTGTGTATGTGTTCATGTGTGTCACTTGTGCATGCAGGTGTGTGTATGTGTGGAATCAAGAGATCAATATCAGGTGTCTTCCTCAGTTGCTCTCCACATTTTTAAATGACTTTACATTTTTATTACATTTATTTATTGTGTAGTGTGTGTGTGTGCACATAGTGCTCCTGCACATGCCACAACATGCATAGAGCTCAGAAGACAAATTACATGGGTCAGTTCTCTCCTATCATGTGGGTTCCAGGGATAGAACTCAGGTTGTCTGTCTTTGGAACAAATGTCTTTACCCACCGAGCCATCTCACCAGTTCGACACCTTTTTTATTTGAAGCAGGGTCTGTCACTTATCAGCTAAACTGGCTGGTCAATGGGCTCCCAGGATCTACCTCCCTATCTCCACCCTCCACAACTCTGAGCTCAGAGACTGGTCCACCACTGTACCCAGCATTGGTGCATGAGTGCTGGGGGTCTGCACTAAGGTCCTCATACTTGTGCTATAAACACATTACCAGCTGAGCCATCTCAGCTCACAGCAGCACATGTTTAATCCAGAAGTCTTCTTATCTCCCAACCCAGGAGTCTAAAAATGACCACGTCATTCCTTCTACCTGTGTTCTAGTTTGTCTTTCAATTGCTGTGACAAAAACCAACTTGGAGAGGAAAGGGTTTATTTGGCTCACATCTCCCAGGTCACAGTTCATCACTGTGGGAGCCCAACATTGGAACTCAGGGTAGGAACCTGGAGGCAGGAGCTGAAGCACAGGCCGTGGAGGAATGCTTCTTACTCCCCTAGCCCATCCTCAACCTGCCATCTTTTTTTATCTTTTTAAAAATATATTTATTGATCTTTGTGTATTTCATACATCATTTTTCATTTCTGTTCAGGCATATTCCCCTATCCCTTCCCCCCACCCCACCTCATCCCAATCCCAGATCATGCTTTCTGCCATAACTGTCCTGCATCTTTCAGTCTTTTTTTATGCTTAGGAATTCACATTTTCCTCCATTAATTTCATATTATTCTAAAATATGGATACATACTCTCCACCCATATACAGTAATTACAGAGTGCAAAAATAATTGGTGGGTGGATTCCAGATCCCATTGAGAGATTCACATTATAACAACATAGTTGCTTTCAGATAAACAAAAATATAACCATAATGTCATTCAGCTTGCCTTTCATCTGGGGGATTTGGTGTTAGCATCCACAAATGAGGGAAACCATTCTCCATTTGTCTTTCTGGGACCGTGTTACTTCACTCAGCATAATGGCTTCAAGTTCCATCCATTTACCTGCAAAGTTCATAATGCCATCTTTCTTTACCGCTGAATAGTACTCCATTGTGTAGATGTACCACATTTTTGTCATCCACTAGTCTGTTGAGGGGCATTTGGGTTGGTTCCAGCTCTTCGCTATTGTGAAGAGAGCTGCAGTAAATATGGATGTGCATGTATCTTTGCAGTAGGATGAGTCTTTGGGTTGGTCATATCCAGGAGTGGTATGACTGGGTCAGATGATAAGCTCATTCTGAGTCTTTTAAGGGTTCTCCACGCTGCTTTCCATAGTGGGTGTACAAGTTTACATTCCCACCAGCAGTGGATGAATTCCCCTTTCCCCATACCCGGTCCTCCAGCATCTGTTGTCTTGTTTTCTTGAATTTAGCTTGCCGTACTGGAGTGAGATGATATCTGAGATTGGTTTTAATTTGCATTTCCTTAATTATTAATGATGTTGAACACTTTTTAAGATGTTTCTCAGCCATCTTTAATTCCTCACTGGTGAAGACTTTGTTCTTATACAATACATAACAACTTGCCTAAAGGTAGCACCACCCACAATGGGCTGGGCCCTCCCACATCACTCGACAATCATGACAATACTCCACAGATGTAGCCACAGGCCAGTCCAATGGAACAGGAATTATGATTTGGAAATTATTAAATTTGAAGTGTGAATGCAATCATCCCATAATTTGGTTTGGTTTGGTTTGGTTTGGTTTGGGACAAGGTCTCCCTATAGCCCCAGTTGGCCTGAAACTCACTATCTCCAGGCTGGCCTTGATCTCTGTGAGATCCATCTACCTCTATCTCCTGAGTACTGGGATTAAAGATACATACCACAATACCCGGCTGCTTAAAATAGATTTTTTGAAAGCAAGAAGAACATCATTTTCACCAGTTTTGTGGCTAGTACATTTGGCTTTCCAAAAACCAGACACAAGGAACTCTGTACTTACACAATGAGTCAGTTAAAGATAATTTTTCACACTAAAAAATATTTGTCCGTTGCCACTGTGTTTCCCAGTCTAAAGAACAAAAGAAGAATTAAGTCATATATTTTGGGTTGCTTTTATAAAGATTGATTCAGTGTGTGGAAAGTTTGTTTATGCAACTTTTTAGGAAACTTGCTCCTCTTTCCATATGGGTGTGCCTACACCATCTGTGGTATTCCTTCCAATTTCATTTGTTTTCAGGTTAGAAGGACTATGCAGACTCAGGAGACTTTGAACAGTATTACTGTAGCAGGAATTGTTCAGACCAGAGGCAAAATAAAAGGCAGATGTAAAACAGATATTCTATCAGGGAAAGAAACCCGCACAGATTGCCTTCCTTTCTCTGGAGCACATGGAAGAGGGGGGCGAGAGGCACATGGAGCTCTGTGGTTTCATGTCAGCCTGCTACTCCTTCCTGGAAGGAAGAAAATATTCTACTGAAGAGAGGAGGCCTGAGAGGCTCTGTCATGTGTATGCTAAAGGAAGCTAGGCAGGAGCTCCATGGTTAGTTCTAGATGCTTCCAACTGTGCCATGGCACATGTCACATGATGAGGAATGAGTACTGGGTGGTATATGCCCAGGCGGCTCCCACCAGCTGTGCAGCTGTCAGCCCAGAGACAGGATGAGATGTGCTGAGGGTCATAGAGCTGGGGGCCAACAGTGCAGGTAGAGCTGGGGGCTAACAGTGGGGGTAGAGCTGGGGCTCAGACCTCCTGTGGATCTACTCCAGGTAAGAAATGGGGAAGAAAGGATGGTTAGACCAGAGCTATTCATACTGAACTAAGTAAGGTGGGCAAGGCCATTGGTGGGCCCTTCCTTGGCGGAGTATGCCCCTGACTTCCAGTCTGTCTTAGTAGCCCCAATGGGAACAGCCTGTGGGAAGAATGGCAAGTTATGTCGTTTCTCTGATCTTGTTTCCACAGCTATAAAGAGGTTGTCAGGAGGATAGCATATGTAGAGCAGTGTGGTAGCTCACACCTATAATTCCAGCACTCAGGAGGCTGAGTGAGGAGGATCGCCTTAAGATCCTGTCTCAAAAAATAAAGGAAGATAGAATGTGTAAAGTGTTTGGAGTAGAGTAAAAAAAAAAAAAAAAAAAAAAGAAACTCAATAAAATTTCAATAAACATAGATCCCCTTCACCTACTTGTCAGACCCCATCCTGAGGCAAGTTTGAAACAGGATGATGTGTCCTCTCTCCTCATAACCCCCTTTCAACCATCCTTGCTCCCGACCTGAAACCAAATACATAGAGAGGCTGGGAACTGAAGGTTTGTGTTTGCTTAATCAGCTCTTGAATCTTTATAACAAAGAACGTGAGACCCCATAAGTGGAGTCTCACATTCTTTGTTATAAAGGGGGATAGCTACAATTATCACTTGTGGAGGGCTACAGCACAATTGGAGAACTGAGTGATACCCCCCTCAGAACACCTCAGGGAAGACTCTCTCTCATGCAATCTCTGCCCCTGTATACTTTGGGCTGAGGTCCAGGCAGCATTTCCGTGTTTCCAACTAACCTCTGCCATTCTCCATAATCCCTATGTTCCTGCTAAGCTGTTACTGTTACTATCTTCCTCTCTTTCTCCCACCTCAGAAATACAGGCATTGTTCCTCTAGCCCCTCTCCCTACAGTGTCCTTCTCCCCTTACCCTCTTAGTGAATGCCATTTTCCAGACTAGCTTAGATGCCCCTTCACTGGGCAGCCATCTCTGGTCCACTGCTCTCACTGCTAGCTCCAATCCTCTAAGCTTGTCATCTCATATGTCTCTGTGTCTGTCTGTTGTATCTGGAAAAGAGGGTGGGTGCTGATAATTGTGTTGGCACAGCTGTGTAGGGGTAAAAATCAGACAGGGCAACAATAAAAGCACTTTCAAAGGACTGAATAGACAAGGGTCATGGTCTATGCTATTCGTGTGTCCAGAGACATTGAACGATTCTGTGTGATGAGAGTAGGAGCCCCTGTGCAGGGAGAAGCCCTGAACCCCATGTGTTCCAAGTCAATCCTTGTCCTCCCTGGGCCTCAGCTTCTACCTTTACACAGTAGAGTGGGGCTTCCAAGGGCCCTCCTGGCTGTTATGGCTTGGCTCAGAGGCTCTGGGACCTGGACTCTGAAGGCATAAAGTGAGTAGATAGCCCTCCACGCTCCATTCCTGTTCCGGGCGTCCCGAGCTGGACAGCTCCCATGCTGTTTCTGGAGGCAATGGAGGCTTCTGATTCTCAGCATCTGGACAGCACCTCAGACTGAGACGACAGGACTGACAGGCTGGTGAACCCGAGGCCATAACTCTGGGATCCTGTATGGAAGGGAAAGCATCTTCCCGCAATGAAGAGCCAGGTCTCAGCAGCAGTGAGGAGCTCTGAGAATTTAGTGGAGGTTGGGGGCATCTGGTCAGACTCTGGACACTTGGTGGAAGAGTTAGAGAGACTGCAGCTTTGTGGGTCAGCCTATGATCTTCAAAGTCAAGATCACCAGAATCGTTTAGACCCTACCTAATCCAGATGTAGGATAGAGCAAGATTCTTACCTGATCCTTTGTTTTTATTTGTTCATTTTTTAATTTCTATTTTGAAGGCAGAGTGCCTGTAGTCCAGGCTGGCCACAAACCCACTAGATAGACAAGAATGGCCTTGCATTTCTTTTTTTTTTTTTTTTTTTTTTTTTTTTAGAGACAGGGTCTCCCTGTAGCCCCAGCTATCCTGGAACTCACTCTGTAGACCAGGCTGGCCTTGAACTCACAAAGATCCGCCTGCCTCTGCCTCCCAAGTGCTAGGATTAAAGGCGTGCGCCACCACGCCCGGCTGGCCTTGCATTTCTAATCCTCCTGCCTACACCACCTGCTGAGTTTCCAGGTATATGCCACCATAGCTGGCTTCCCTTGAGCCCATAAAACAAATTCCACTTGAATATTCAGAATCTTATTAGTAATTAAAGGTTCTATTCATCACAGTAGTTTTGTCACATTCTAAGCTAAGGGATTTTCTAACAAGTCCTTGAAGCATGTCTTTGATGCTGGATCCAATAATTAGTTCTTGGGTTTTAAAGGCTTGGCATTTCTACTACGAGTCATAATTGTTTATTGATGTACATCATTTTATTACTTGGTGCCATTTATAGCTGCAAAAGACAACAGGCCATGCACAGAAACTTTAAAACTGTGCTTCTAGTTGGGAGTGATGCATGTTGGAAACAACAACAACAACAGAAAGGACTGCATCAAAGAACTGACTGAAACAGTGAACTTCTGCTCAAAACAGTCAACTTCCTCACGCTCCCGCAAGCTTTCTCAATGTGTGGGCGGGGCACACATAGAAACATGTCCCCTGCAGTCCATTTATGGAATCTTGGGTCCCACAGCTGGGGATACCTATCCAGCCCTCATGCCATGGATCTTGTCAAAACAGGGTGCAGAGATCGACCTTCAGGGTAGGTCATCAGGTCCCACTCGGATGAGATCCCCTGACCTGTGACACCACCTGGAGGGAACTGGGAGTGATAATCAGCCAGGTGACGTTCCAAGGATCATGTGGGTTGGATGCTGCCAAGGTGATCATCGTCCAGCAGGAGAGCCAGCGTAGGATTGTCATGGTCGTTTCTCCTGGCATCTCTAGGAGGTAGGGGAGAAAAGAAAGGGAGAGAAGAGAGAGGATACTGGTCTCATGGATAACCTTATCCGTGGACCAGGGCTGAATCAGATCAATTTCCATCCACCCAACAATTTGTTATTTTAGTTTGCGGGCTGACCCGGTTCTCGGGAGTTGCTCTGCGTTTCTTTTTTTCCTTTGCCTCCCTTTCGTGTATTAGTAAGGAGGCATTGCATTTTATGAGTTAGCCTCCATATCCGTCTCCTTTCTTGGCTGGTCATTTTGTGCAACCCCATCACTCTCATCCCCCTGAGGGAGAAATTTAAGATTTCTAGCAGGGATCCAAATGGGATTAGGACCTGTCTTGGGGGAAAACACATCCAAAGACCCTGCCTAAAGTTAGAAATGGGTCAGGCCCCTTCCATTGCCCTGTGAGTGGGTCTTTCCACTTCACCCAGACCAGGGGTTGAGGTGTTAATGCGCCCCAATGTTTAGAGAATCTATTTTCAGATACTCCCTTTTGCAAATTAAAAATATTTAGAGTCACTAGGGCTTGGCACAGTTGTACATGGGGGCTCTCTGATCCCCCTTTTTGTTTCTGTAATTGACTATTTAGGTCCTGGTGAGTTCTTTCCACAATGGCTTGTCCCTGCGGGTTATAGGGAATATCAGTGGAATGAACGATGCTCCATGTCTCAAAAAATGTAGCCAGGGGTGCGCTAGCAAAACAGGGGCCATTATCTTCTTTTTTTTATCTTTGAGGGAAGCCCCAGTATGGCAAATGTTTGGAGATAATAGGACTTGGCATGCTTAGCTTTTTCTCCAGTATGGGCAGTGGCCCAGCACTCATGGGAGTAGGTGTCAACCGAGACAAAGACACACTTAAGTCTCCCAAAAGTTGAGAAATGGGTGACGTCAGTCTGCCAGAGAGCATTGGTTTTTAAGCCCTGGGGATTAACTCCCCTGGTTGTAGTGGCAGGACTTATAGAAACGGTTGACAGAACTTACATGTTCATATGATCTTTTTCAGGTCTCCTACTGGCACCTCAGGGAAGTGAGCCCTCAGCCCCCTCCAATTATTGTGAGTGAGGCTATGGAACCATTGTGCCTGCTGGAGGGTGACAACTTGCATTGTGCCTGATGCAATTTGGTCAGCTAGTGCATTGCCCTGAGTCAACGCACCTGGGAGGGTTTGGTGTCCCCTCAGATGGTGAAGGGAGAGGAGGTCAGAACGCTCCATGAGCAGCGAACAAACCTGGATCATTAAAGGGGTAATAGGGTTATTGTCCAGGTGGATGTAGGAGTGGGCAAGGCCAGGCAGTAGATTCACAGCATAGAGAGAATCAGAGAAAAGATTCATGGGGCCAGGGACCTTTTGGAGGGCCAAGGTGATTCCCATATGTTCTTTAAATTGAGCAGAGCCCTGATATGGATGTAGAAATTGATCAGGGGTGGCCAAGCCTGGATGGTAAATGACCATCGCAGACCCCAGTTGTCCTCCATCTGTAAATATGTTGGGGGCATTGGGTATTGGATCCTTGAGGAAAAGGCGCGGCCCCCACCACTTGAGGAGGAGGATATCTGAGACCCACCGGTGGGGGCCAAAGTGGCAATCCAGCTGTCCTTGAAACCCCTCCATGGCCATGGCCAGGTGAGGATTGTTGATTTTTGTCCAAATGAAGTCTTTTAATCTGTATGGGGTGATAATCTTAGTGGGTAATGATCTCTACACCTAAAGACCTTGGCTGTGCTAGGATTAAAAGCATGCTAGGATTAAAGGTGTGGCCAGCCACACCTGGCAGGGGAATTCCAAAGCAAGCAAGTTACCTCACACAATCCCTTTTGAAAGCAGACACAAACCAAATTTTAGGCCTTTTAAATGCATTTTTAAATATTAATTTTTAAAGTTTGCGTGTACATATCTAGTCTGGCATGCCAAAATGAATGATTCTGTGCACTTTTAAGGATTGAAACTTGAAGTGGCCACTTTGACAGAACCAACATGAGAAATTTATAATTATCGATTTATGAACACACATAAAAACTTAGACGCACACTTAGACACACAGAAGAACAGTTACCATAAACACAAGACATACTCAGACGAAGAGAGGAAACCTTGCGCGCACGGAGCCCACACCCTGTCGGTCCCTGAACCCAAAATCCAAATCCCTTGCCCGGATTCCAAATCACTGAGGTGAACCACATGTTCGCACTTTACCAGTGGAGAGTTAGGGCATCTCCCATCTCCGTGCTCAAGGAGCAATAGTGCATCCAGTTTCTCCTAACTGAGCACCCCAGACCAGAAACTTAAGTTTAAACAAAACCAAAATGAAAGTAAAAAGAAAAAAAAAGAATTGAGCTTTTTCTTACTCAAAAGACACAGCCAGCCGAAGGAGATGTCTCTAGTCCCTCTGGTGGGAGAGTGCTTCCTGGGCCTCCCTCCAAGGGTATATTGGTGGTGGGGGGAGGGGGAGGTTCGGCGCAAGGACTGCCTTGGCCAGATCCATCCAATCTTTAGTAACTAGGTCTCTATGAACCAATTCATCCAAGACTGTCTCTACCCAAGGGGAATTAGGGCCATCCTCTGCTACCGCCTTTCTCAGTTCTTTCAGTTCCCCAGCCTCCTAGGGGTACCAGGCCGACAGCTGATTGCCTCTAGGATTTACATTGACCAGAAATGCCTGTGTAGACTCCCCGGGGGCTCGCTCCAATCCAAGTCTCTATATGACGCCCCCCCCCCCCGCCTGGCCTCCCAGGGAGGGCCTTCAGGGTACACTTGCGGGTTCCCCTGACACTCGGGGGGCACTCAGGGCTGTTGGGAGGGGGTGAGAAGACCCCTGGCAGACATCAGAGACAGGTGCTGGCCGGAAAGGGGAAGGCTGTTGCTCCTCAAGAAACTTTTCCCGATTATCAAAATCAGGGAAAGATTCCACCGGAGTGTGAATGGGCTCCAGAGGTTGTACATCTGCCATCTCCCCCCTTCTGCCAGGCCACTCCCCCGTCCGCTGAGTTTTGTTTTTGTTTTTGTTTTGGGAAGCAGGCTTTAAGGGGGGCCACGGTAGGGTAAAACCCCAGTGGGGGGTCAATCCCCAGATGAATCTCCCTCTGGCATGCCAGGCCCTCAACTCTTACCCATGTGTAGGCTTTAAAAAGGTTGGTGTCTCCTATCCATGGGGCTAGGAGCAGGACCCTGTCCCATACCTTTGCTGCATTAGAGTCAGTGAGCTCCAACCCTCGGCTAATCAACATATAGCACAGCGTCTGTAGCACGGGGTCCCTCTTGGAAGTTACATTACCCATCTTTTCAGGTCTCACTCACCCCGAAATCCACACTTGGCCCCCCCGAATTTCCCACTTACCCTTCAAGCCCCACGTTGGCACCGGATGTGGGGTCCTGCCCCACATGGCAGTTGGGGGGATGGATGAGTGTGCTGTCTGCCCAGCCCACAGCCTCCTGGAGACAATCAGACAGACAGGGAGCCAGTCAAAGCCGGAACTCATTTATTGCATCATCTTATAAAGGCAGACACCGCAAAGCCACGCCCACGGTGTGAAGCAAACATCCAATCATGGAAAAGGTCAGCTCAAGCATGCTTGGGTAGGGGACAGACCATGAGCGTGGAAGTGCTTCTGTCCAATTGGTTTCTTTCACAAACAAGTGCCTCTCCTCCTCCCTTGCTTCTTCCCAGCACCATCTTTAGGGTGTTGTTGCTTCTCATGTCCCTTCAGCTCAGAGATTAAGAATGCTTTTGTTTTCTGAAAATTGTTTTTCCAGAGGATCCAGGTCCGATTCCCAGCACCCACAGGGCGGCCTGTAATTCCAGATCCAGGAGATCCGAAACCCTCTTCTGGCCTCTGCAGGCTTTACATGACACAGGTGCACTTACACACATGCAGGCAAAACACTCACACCCATAAAATAAAAATGATAAATATTTTTTAAGTTTCTAATCGTGTCATATTGACTATGCCTCCTTAGCTGCCCGTAATCTGCATGCCATTCCTACTCTTAGCTTTTGTTTCTGCTTGCCATTTTGTTTGAGACAAGGTCTCACTATGTCTCTGGCTGACTTGAATCTTAGTGTAAAGACCAGGCAGGCCTCAAAGTTGCTAGAGTCTTCCTGCCTCTGTCTCCTGAGTGCTGAGATTCCAGGCATGGGGCAACCATACCAGGCTTATTTCCAGTGTTCTGAAGTGGAGAACACTGGGAGAGTTATGGTCTGATAGATGAAACTCATCTATTCAGGTGACATACCAAGGTTCAGTTTTATAAAATCCATTCTTTCCACCCAGATCCATGAGAACGAGCTAATAAACATGGATGTTTGCTTCAGCTTAGCTCAGAGACATAAAGACCATTGTGCTGGTTTGTTTTTGTCAACTTGACACAAAGACATACTTGGGAGAAGGAGCCTCAATAGAGAGGAATTTCCTCATTAAAATGGTCAGTGGACATGTCCGTGAGGAAGTTTCTTAATAGCTAATTGATATAGGAGAGCCCAGCCTATTGTGGGCAGAGGAAGCGAGCCAGCAGGCATCATCCCTCCATGGTCTCTGCTTCAGTTCTTGCAGCTAGGTTTCTGCTTTGAGTTCCTGCCTTGGCATCCATCAATGATAGACTGCAACCTGTAAGCCAAATAAATCCTTACATCTCCAAGTTACTTTTGGACATGGTGTTTATCACAGCAACAGAGAAAGCTAACTTGCACAAGAATGGTCAACCACTGTATGTCAAGACCTATCATAGTGCACTCACTTGTAACCCTAGCACTTGGGAGGTAAAGGTAGGAGGATCAGGAATTCAAGACATCCTCAGCTACTGGTGAGTTCAAGGCCATCATGAGATATATGAATACCCTGTCTCAAAAACAAACAGAACAAACCAAGAAACCTAGGAACCAGGTAGGAAGATGACTGGTCCTATAGAAGGGCTGAAGAAGTGAAAAGGAGAAAAATCTACCAAAATAGAAGTCAACTCTTCTAAGTTTTATATTCTTTTTTACTTTGATATTTATCCTTAACCTATACCTCCATCCCTCATAGACGTTAAATTGAGATGTTTTACATAACAGTAAAGGAAGGGGTATGGTAGGAAAATAAAGGAATTAATTTGGCACCCAGAAAATCCTGGGCAGTCTTTTAGGCAAGTGACTTCCTCTCTTTGGTTCTGCTTTTTGTTTCTTGTTTTTTGGTGCAGTGGTTTGATTTTGTCTTGTTTTGAGACAGGATCTCAAAACAGGATGGCCTCACTTCAGACTCACTATGGCTGGACTTGAACTCCTAAGACTCCTGCCTCTAGTTTTCAAGTGCTGGGATTATAGGTGAGCACCACCATGTTCTGTTATATGAGGTGCCAGGGACTGAACCCAGGACCGTGTACATGCCTGGCAAGCACTCAACTGGTTGAGAGTCTCAGCCCTGGCTTTTGTTTCTTTACCTATTAAATGAGGTGCTTCTCATCTCTTTTTTTTTCCCCAATGGGCGTGGTGGTGCACACCTTTAATTTTAATTTTTTTATTTATTACTTTCTTATGTGTATGAACGTACTTACTGTCTGCATGTAGGTGTCGTGCAATGCCGTGGAGGTCAGAAGAGGCCGACAGATTCCCCTGGAACTGGTGTTAAAGACAGTTCTTAGTCACCATGTGGGTGCTGGGAATTTAACCCGGGTCCTCTGCAAGAGCAGTTGGTGCTCTTAACTGATGAGCTATCTCTCCAGCCCTGCTTCTCATCTCTTAAAATGACCAGTAGATTAAACAGGACAGGCTAGGCAATGCCTGCAGTTCCCAGCTTGTGGCAGCTCCTAGAGGCTTGTTATTTTTAACTCCCTATGTCATGTTTGAAGCAGTTGGTCCAAAAGATAGGCCCCCAAACTGGGTGTAAGGAGTGCCACACCCTACCAGGGATGTCAGGGTTCATGGAAGACAGATTGGAAACTCACAAAGATACCTCCCTTTTAATTTCCCAGTGTGCAGATAAAACACCCACATTTACTCATAGAGTTGGTCTGAATGGAAGTGAGGGAAGCTCTAATTTGAGAACTGTAATACACCAGTCATATGCCAATGAAAAATACTAATGATAATTGCAAGCAAACATTTACCTGGGTAAATGAAGGTACTTCTACGTGCTCTGAGAGAAAAAAGTATCTCCTTGATAGGCCTGTTTAGGTGCTATAGGCTAAAAACAAAAAACAAGGAAATACTGTAAGGGAGTCAGTGATGGAGAGAGTAGGAGGCTGTAGTTAGAGCCAGATGACCAGGTTCAAGTGCCAGCTCCACCATCCATCAAGCTTGGTGCTTGAACCTATCTTAGTCCTATCTTGTTTATGGAAACAGATGTCAGAGAAAATACCATAATTCCTTCAAAATTAAGCATGTATGAAGCAACATTCCATTTCTAGGTACATAGCCAAAGGAATTGCAAGTGGGGCTCAAAGGGGTGTCTATACACTCATGCTCAGAGCAGTACCAGTCACAATAGCCAAAAGATGGAAACAACTTCTGTGTCAATCCCTGGATGAATACATAAAAAGTGTCATCTTTGAATTCAGGTATAAATGTACTTTAGGTATAAAACTTGAGATCTTAGTAAAAAGACAAAAAGTAAAAAAAAAAAAAAGTGTCATCTTTATGTAAAGGAATAAGAGAATGAAATCCTGGTCCATGCTTTAACATGACGAACAAAACATGCAAATATACTAATGGAAATAGCCAGAAACAAATGGACAAAAGATAAATGATTCTACTTATTTTTTTTTAATTTTATTTATTTTTGTATGTATGAATGTACTGTCTGCATGTAGGTTTGTGCACCCGTGTCGTGCAATGCCTCGGTCAGAAGAGGGTGTCAGATTCCCCTGGAACTGGAGTTAAAGACGGTTCTCAGCCGCCATGTGGGTGCTGGGGATTGAACCCAGGTCCTCTGCAAGAGCAGTAGGCGCTCTTAACCGCTAGGCCATCTCTCCAGCCCCAAATGATTCCACTTATGTAAAGCACCCAGAATAGTCAAACTCATAGAGAAAGAAAGGCAAAGTGATATCCTAGGGGCTGGAAACAAAGTGAAGCACTATTATTGAATGAAAACAGAGTTTTAGTGTGAGATGTTGGAAAATTTTGGAGCTGGATGGTGAGGCCTGAAGAAGATCAGTGCAAGTGTACTTCATGCTGCTGAACTTGAAAGTGCTACATTTTTCTACCACAATAAAAATATCAGTTTATTAAAACACAATTAAAATGAGCTTAAAGCTGGTTGTGGTGGTTAACACCTGCAATCCCAAGCACTCATGAGGCAAAGATGGGAGTGTCAGGAGGTCAAGGCCAGCCTTGCCTACATAGTGATTTTGAGAATCTGTCTCAAACACAAAACTGTCTGTGGATTGGTTAATATGTGGTCATTGCATTTCTATTAGAATAACCATCAAAGTTGGAAATATGTAGGACTTTTACGATTTGTCTTCTGAAGAGAGAGAAAAAGAAACAGAGAGACAGAGACAAGAAAGAGATGGTGACAGAGACACAAAGACAAGAGAGAGATGGTGACAGAGACACAGAGACAGAGAGAATGAGAATGAATCTGCCCCCAAATTTGAAAGCAGTTGGTTGTTGGGACTCCATTTTCCTATCAGCCTTGTGGTACTATTGGACTCTGAAAAAACAGCCAAATGTTCCTGATCCATTACTTTTTAATGAGCCTCATTTACTTTTCTACTTGGAGGGATTGAATTTTATTCCATAATAAAATGGTGCAGGCCAATGAAAAGTAAAGCCATTGTTATTGTCAGGAAAAAGCAGCTGAAGAATGCTAAACACCCAGTGTTCTTCCATTGGGCTTGACTGGTACCCAGGGACAGGAAAGACCCTGCCTCAGGATTGCCTGGTGTGTCTGTTTAGTAAATGAATCAACTGATCTTCCTGTTTTTCAAGCTCTCAAGAGTCTGCGTCAGGGCCTGGATTCCCAGAACTCTGCTAACCACAAGTGAGCTTTGCAGATGGAATTTGGAACCTCAAAGATGAACACTGAACTTAGAATCTGAGGCATTCCAACAACATGCTCTTTGCAGCTCTGCCTGGTCCCTTGAATTACTCTTATTAACATGTTGTGGTGGTCTGAATGAGTGTCCCCCATAGGCTCTAGGTATTCAGACGTTTGTCTCCAGCTGGTGAAGCTGTTTTTAGAGGTCTTGGGGTGTGTGGTCATGCTGGAGGAAGTGTGTCACTGGGGGCAGGCTTAGTGAGTTTTAACAAGCCTCGTGGTCTACAGTTGCTTCCTCTCTGCTTCCTGTGTTCATTGTGAGATGTGACCCTCGGTTTGCCACTCCAGTCTCCAGCCACCATGCCTCCCGCCACAATGGACTCTAATTCCCTGGAACTGTCAATCGTAACTCAAATTAAAACTCTTCCTTTTATTAAGTTCCTTGGTAATGGGTGTTTTAACACAGCAACAGAGAACAAAGTGGGATAACTTACACGTGTGTATTGTGTAGCTCATTGGGTAGATGCTAGTTAAAGCATGCATTTAAAAAGCCGTTGCGTTGTCAGAAATAATGCACTCCCAGCACTGGAAAGCATTACAATACTTATGGTGAGAATTAAAGTATGGGAATATATATTAATAATAATAATATATAGATATATAGATTACTATATTTGTTATATTAAAAGGTTAATATATACAAGCAAATGACTCAGCAGTAACTTGGTGTAATATCACATACTTACAATCCAAGCACTTGGGAAGCTGAGACAGGAGAATTGCCATGAATTTAAGGCTATCCTGGCTCCATAGTCAGGCTCTGTCTCAAAACCTTGCTGAGAATGGTATTGCATACTTGTAATCCTAGCTATTTGAAAGGCTGAGTTGCCTGGGTAATTTAGTGAAACCATCTCAAAACAAAAAGTGCACAAAGAAATAGGGTGTAGCCCAGCAAGAGAGCACTTATCTAGCACACAGGCCCAGGTTCAATCCTAAGTGCCTACCCACAGAGAAACACAAAGATTAACTTTGGCAGTAAACTGGCATAATTTCTAAACATTTTACAAGCAGTAACTATATTGTTTATATGTATGAATGTTTTGTCTGCATGCATGTAAGCTCACAGTGTGTCTTCAGTGACTTCAGAGGCCAGAGGATGGCATCAAATCCCCCAGGAACTGGAGTTTCAGATGGTTCTGAGCTGCCATGTGGGTGCTGGGAACTGAACCCGGGTCCTCTGCAAGAGCAGCCAGTGCTCTTAACTGTTGAGCTACCTCTCCAGCCCCACAATAACTATATTTAAGCAGCTCATTATACCTTGCCTATTATGTGTGTGTGTGTGTGTGTGTGTGTGTGTGTGTGTGTATCTGTGTGTGTTGCTGGGGACTGAACCCCTTTGAGCCTGTCATTTGGGTTTCCTTGAAAGCAGCTGACTGTTGGCTTCCAAATCCTGGCCACGAACACCTCTTTCTCTGCCTCTTCTTCCCTATTAATTCAACTCACTGAGATCCAGTCCCATGTTCCTCTGAGCTTCCCCAATTAGTATCATGAAGCAGTCTCTGCAACAAAACCCATTGGATACTATGTGAAAAATATGGGTTGTCAACCTGAGCTGCCTGGGAACAAACCTCTGCACATGTCTGTGACAGTGCTTCTGGACTAGGTTAAATGTGGATGACATCACCCCATGGGCTGGGTTTCTGGACTTAATCAAAAGGAGAAGGCAGCAAGCACCAGCATTCTTCTTTGTTTCCTGTTGACAGATGCAATGTGACCAGCTGCCTCATGTTCTTGCCACCTGTAACTTCCCTGCCATGATGGACTGTCCCCTCAAATTGTAAGCCCAAATTAACTCTTCCTTCCTGAAGTTGATTTTGTGAACTATTTTGTCACAGCAACAAAAAGGTAACAAAGTAACTAAAGCAGCTGTCTCTTGGTGACTCTGTGGCTTTCACCATGGTTTCCATGGTGACCCACTTTCTGAGTCTCTGCTCTCCCTTCCAAACTTTGTTTGATCAGAGTTCAGGTTCTCCTTGTGCTGGGCCCCCCTTGTCCTAGACAGCCTCCCCAGCCCTTGGACTCAGAGCTGTCCACGTGCAACTAAAGCTTAGTTTCCATTCCTTGCTGGACCAAACCTCTCATTTTAACGCCAGCTCCTGCCTAGTCACATTCCCTGGTCATGACACAGGGCCTCAAACATGCCAGGTAGGAGTCTGTATCTCCCTCTCTGTGCTGGATAACTCTAGTTGTCAGCCTGACTTACATGGGTTAAAGGAGCCTCAATTGGGGAATTGCCTCCATTGGACTGGCCTATGGCCATGTATGTGGGGTATTTTCTTGATTGTTGAGTGATGTGGGAGGGCCCAGCCCACTATGGGCAGCACTACCCCTGGGCAGGTTGTTGTGTATTGTATAAGAAAGCAGGCTGGCCATGAGGCAGAGAAGCAAGCCAGTAAACAGCATTCCTCCATGGCCTGTACCTCAGCTCCTGCTTCCAGGTTCCTGCCCTGAGTTTCTACCTTGGGCTCCCTCAGTGATGAACTGTGACCTGGGAAATGTGAGCCAAATAAACCTTTTCTTCCCCAAGTTGGTATTGGTCATGGTGTTTTGTCACAGCAATTGAAAGCAAACTAGAACACTCTTCAAACATGCTCTGCTTCCCTATCTCAGTGACCTGACCCACCCCGTCAACAAGAGCAGGAACTTGGGTATCATCTAGACTATGAACTACACTAGGACAGGGATTTGCTTGCATTTAGACTATTCCAACCTTCTCTAACTATGACTGGCTATAATAAGAATCCTATAATAAGTATCTGTTTGATGAGTTCATCCCAAGTCATCTGCAAGACTTGTCCATTCTTCCCCTAAAATAGTATCTCCCATTCCCTAGAATACTAGCTAGAGGATCTTTTTGAAATCTCAATTTGGCCCATCTGTAAGTGATTAAGACTTTCTTTGAAGAATCCTTGCTGATATCAGTATATATTCCCTGGCATTGAAGGAGATAGGATAAGGGTTTTTTTTTTAATTATTTTCTTGTTGTTTTTGAATCCTGGGGATTGAACCTAGGGCTTGAGATTGCTAGGTAAGCACTCTACCACTGAGCTACATTCCTAGACTAGATCATAGGGTTTTTGTTATTGTTTCTTTTTTTCTAGACAGTTTTGCTATTTGGCCCAGCTGACCTGAAACTTGCCACATAGGACAAGCTGGCTTTCTGTTAAGAGTGCTGTGACTATAAATGCATATCACCACCCCTAAATTGAGAGGATCATTTTTTAATAAATGCTTCTCTGTTCACTGAGAGAAAATTTTTGGTCCACCCAGATCAAGACTTTTTCCCAGAAGACAATGTTAAATCCTTCTACAACATAGAGACTCATCTTAGGGATAGGACTAAATTCTTTAGCATCAGAAGTTCCTCTAGCTCCTTGGAAAGACACTGGCTAGGTTAGTGCCCTCTTGGCCTCCTATGTCAGAGTTTACTGTCATCTGAATAGTCATTTATACATGCGTGGCCAACATCCACATGCTGTTTGTTGTTCTCTCCCTGGGTTAACTCTGGCAAAGAGAGGGGAGGTACTGCCAGGGATTTTACCCAAGGAAATAGAAAGATAAATGAAAAGATATACAGACAGACATACAGACATGGACTCAGAGAAAGCCTGAGGGAATAGACTCAATTTTAATGTTGGAACTCAAGGCTTTTATACTAACCCAGGCATGGGCCGGGACATGTACACACAATTGGGGGCTGGAGCAGGTTATTGGGACAAGGGAACCTCAGGCAAAAATCTGGATCAAATTTCTTTCCTGAGAGATCAAAGGACAGTCCAGGTCTGTGAGAAACAGCAGGGATCAAGGCTGTCAGGTAACTGCTTTTAAGTGCTTCTGCCAAAAGAATAGCTACACTCCTATTGCCTCTCTTTTTGTTCCTCCCACTCGATTTGGAGCTCATCAGAAATTGGACTCTAATCTTCTTCAGTGTCTCTCTTTCTACCATCTTGAGTCTATTTTCTGATCTACCTGTGGCCACCAACTCAGTCTCTCCCAAGAGTTCCATAAGTGGGCACCCTAAACTGTCAGTAAGGAGAAGAGGCCTTTGTCAGGGTAAGCATGGGGTGGAAAGACTCAGCTAGCCACTTCCAGAGAAGGAAAAGGCTCTTGGCTTCAGCTGCCTCAGTGGGCTTGGAAGTCTGGCTAACTAGGAGCCTGACAGTGGACCTGGAGTCATAGGGGTAGTACAGAAGTCTCTGGGAGCAGCATAAAAAGGAATTCAGGTACAAGATTTTTTCCTGGAAGACTTTGAACTTAGTTTGCAGGACCCTTGAGAAATACACAGAAACCAGGCTTTAGTGACATCCCAAGGAAGTAACTGAACAGATACTATGGGACCTTATAGTACATTTTGGAAAATGTAAATTCGGGCTATACAAGCTCCCAGAGGATGCACTGCATTCAAGTAAGGGGACTTTTGTGGAGACATATTTACTGATTGTTAAGCTGTCCAGAGATATTGCTAAATTCTGATTCAACTGAATACTCATGGAGACAGCACTGGATTCAAGTGACAGGAGCTTCTAGAAAAATCAATGAACTTAGCTCAGAGATACATCTTCGGGAGATCAATGAACTCTCATTGCCTGTGTTGAGCTTTGCTTGCACATTCAAAGTCCACATGGCTTCCCTCAACCATGCCCAGAGTTGTAGGACCTACAGATAGACATACAGATAGCAGTCATTCATGAGATCATTCACAAGCACTCTCTTTGTCTCTCTCTCTGGCTCTCTCTCTCTCTGTGTCTCTCTCTGTGTCTCTGTCTCTGTCTCTGTCTCTCTCTCTCTCTCTCACACACACACACACACACGCACACGCACACACACACACACACACACACACACAGAGTCCTTTCCAACCTCTTTCCTGGATCTTCCATATTTTCTGGATCTTTAATACAAGAATATCCAGGCCGAGTCCTCAGAGGTCTCCTCCTCTGTTTTTTCTTCTACCTGTTACTAGATGATCTCATCTAGTCGTGATTCCAATACTGTCTGTTCTCTGTTAACTCTCACTTATATCTCCAGCCCAGGTCTCTCCCTTCAGTTCCAGGCAGCTCATGTCTGTATGCTTGACACATCCACGTGTCTGGCTGACAAACATTTCAATTTCAGTAGTTCACAAACAGACATCTGATCTCCCCAGCCAAACTCATTCTCTATCCTAATAAAGGGCAACTCCATTCTCCCAGGTTTCCATGTTTAATGACAGAGTCAGCCATGATTGCTTCTTTCATATCAACAGATCCTAATTCTTCTTGCAAAATACATTTGGCATCCAACTTCAGATGATGACTCATCCATTTCCTTCCTTGTTCAGGGCATCATTAGCTCTCCTTGGGTTATCCCTCTACCCTACTGGATTGTTAATATAGGTATTCTTATTTCAATTCTTACCCTTTCTATTCTCTGTAAGAGAAATGACAATGTAGCAGCCCATGTGATCTTCTAGAATTGTAATCCAGTTCGTGTTCTTTTGCTCAAAATCTCACAGAGGGTCTCATCTCAGAGCTCTTGGCCTTGGCCCATGCCATGTCCCTCCACTATTTCCCTCTCTTCCCTCTCCATAGTCACTCTCTCCTATGTTCTCTCCAACTACCCCTGTCTCCTTGCCGCTTCTCAAATACAGCATGACCAGCTTCTGTACTTGCCCTTCCCCTCTCCAGAATGTCCTAACTGTCCATGTCTTGCTGTCTCTCTGCTCTTGGGCCTCTGCTCTAATGGCACACTACCATAGGACCATCCTTGTTATTTTAATGTACAAAAGCCAGAATTTGCTGGGTATTATGGCCTTTACTCAGCTCGGCAATTTTCTTTGTAACTTTTGGGGGGTGGGGGTTGAGACAGGGTCTCCCTGTCTCTCTGGCTGTCCTGGAACTCACTCTGTATACCATGTTGGCCTCACAGAGGCCACCATGCTTCCCATCACAATGGACTCTGATTCCCTGGAACCGTCAATTGTAAGCTCAAAGAAACTCTTCCTTTTATAAGTTCCCTTGCTCATGGTGGTTTTATCACAGCAAGAGAAAAGTGACTAATACAGCATCTGAAGAAGACAAGCAAAGCAAGCCTTCAACACAGTGAAGAGGTATGTGAGATTTGCATTGGAATACAGGCAAAGAGAAACCCACATGCCAAGGACACGAGGAAGGGACAACATGGGAAAGGTGCAGGATAATTCGACACCAAGCTCTACCAAACCTGTGAGAGGTTCCTACAATGGGACCCCAGTGTGGATGGCCCAGGACACAGATCTTAGAGGAACAATTGCAGACATAGTCAAAGAAATGAAAGAATACAAAGAACAAGTCAGAGAACTAAGGAGAGAGAATGAAAAATTCAAGAAGGACCTAGAGAGATTGACAAATCCCAAAAAGAACTAGAGGGAGAAAATGACAATCTCCAGAAGGAAGTGAAAACACTGAAAAGATCCCATGGTGAAATAAAAAAGGAAACTGACCAGGAAGCAAAGAGCTATAGGAAGAGATTGAGAAGCTCCAAAAGGAACTGGAAATACTAAAGAAATCACAAGATGAAATGAAAAAGGAAATCAAACACTCATCCAAACAAGAGGAAAGGAATGGAAAAAGCCTCAGAAGTAGAAGGGAGGAAGCAGAACAAAGAATATCAGACCTGGAATATAACACAGGACAACTAAAAAGCTCAAGTAAAGATTATGAAAAATTTAAAAATACACAAAAGTATAACAACCAGGAATTGTGGGACAATATGAAAAGATCAAACCTGTGCATCATAGGGATAGAGGAAGGAGAAGAATCCCAAGAGAATGGTATTGATCATATATTCAACAGAATAATAGATGAAAATTTCCCCAAACTAAAAAAAGACAAACCAATACAAATACAAGAAGCACATAGAACTCCAAACAGACAAGATCAGAAAAGAAACTCTCCACGCCACATCATAGTTAAAATGCTGGACACCCAAAACAAAGACAAAATTCTTAAAGCGACAAGAGAAAAACAACAAGTGACCTATAAGGGGAAACCTATCAGAATAACAACGGACTTCTCACAGCAAACGATGAAGGCAAGAAGAACCTGGAGCAAAGCATTCCCAGTGTTGAGGGACAATGGATGCCAGCCCAGGTTACTATACCCAGCAAAAATGTCAATCATAGTGGAAGGAGAGAGGAAAATCTTCCATGACATAAACAACTTGAAAGAATACATGTCCGGAAAACCAACCCTTCAGAGAATACTTGAAGCAATCCAAAGAACAGAAGAAAGGAGCAACCAACCCCAGGCACCTAGAAGGAGAAATCAATAAAAGCATAACTGCAGAAGTAGAAACCTAAATCAAAACCGCAAATGGATAATAAGGCAAAAGGAAGCAACACAAACCTATCAGTCATAACCTTAAATATTAATGGACTAAATTCCCCAATCAAAAGACATAGACTGGGAGATTGGATTAGGAAACAGAATCCATCGATATGCTGTCTACAAGAAACACATCTTACCTTCAAGGACAGGCACCACCTTAAAGTGAAAGGATGGAAAAAAATATTCCAAGCAAATGGTACCAAAAAGAAAGCAGGTGTTGCTATTTTAATATCAGACAAAATAGACTTCAAAGTAAAAGAAATCAGAAGAGACAAAGAAGGCCATTACATTTTTATCAAAGGAACAATTCACCAAGAAGATTTCACAATTATGAATATATATGCCCCAAACTCTGGTGCACCAAACTTTATAAAGACAATTCTCCAGGACCACAAGTCACACACTAACCCCAGTACACTCATAGTAGGGGATTTCAATACCCCACTGAGTCCTTTGGATAGGTCAACAGGACAAAGAATAAACAGAGAGACATCTGAACTGAATGATATGATACACCAAATGGACCTCATAGACCTCTACTGAATATTCCACCCTAATACCAGAGAATACACTTTCTACTCAGCACCCCATGGAACATTCTCCAAAATCGACCACATACTGGAACACAGAAGAAACCTCCACAAATACAAAAAGATTGAAATAATTTCATGCATTCTATCAGATCACAGTGCAATAAAGCTCAATATCAACACCAGGATAAGCCCTACTATCTACAAGAACACATGGAGACTAAACAACACACTCCTGAATAATGAATGGATCAAGGAAGACATGAAGAGAGAAATAAAAGCATTCCTGGAACTGAATGACAATGATAATACAACACAACAAAACCTATGGGATACTTTAAAAGCAGTCCTAAGAGGGAAGTTTATAGCCCTGGGTGCCTCCATTACATAAAGAAACAGAAAGAGCACAAGTGAACAATCAACACTGAAGCTAAAAACACTTGAGAGACAACAACAAATGAACCCTAAATGCACAGACAGGAAGAAATAACAAAAATCAGAGCAGAAATCAATGAAATAGAAACAAAGAAAACAATACAAAAAATTAATTAATCCAAAAGTTGGTTCTTTGAGAGAATAAACAAGATAGACAGACCTCTAGCCCAGTTAACCAAAAGAAAGAAAGAACAACTCCAAATCAATAGAATCTGTGATGAAAGGGGAAATATCACAACAGACAATGAAAAGATCCAGAAAATCATACAGGAATACTTCAAAAACCTATACTCTACTAAGTTTGAAAACAGGAGAAATGGATGAATATCTGAAATCCTGGGAATCACCAAAGCTCAACCAAGAAGAAATTAACAGCTTAAATAGACCCATAATATATGAAGAAATTGAAGATGTAATTTAAAAAAACCTTCCAACTAAAAAAAGCCCAGGCCCAGATGGTTTCACGGCAGAATTCTATAAAACATTTCAAAAAGACTTACAACCATTATTACTCAAATTGTTCAGAAGGATGCAAACAGAGGGAATTCTCCCAAATTCCTTCTATGAAGCCACTATCATTCTAATACCAAAACCAGGCAAAGATACAACAAAAAAGGAGAACTATAGACCCATCTCATTAATGAACACAGATGCAAAAATTCTCAACAAAATACTTGCAAACTGCATACAGACCCACATAAAGAATATCATCTACCATGACCAAGTTGGATTCATACCAGAGATGCATGGATGGTTCAACATATGAAAATCAATAAATATCATAAAACATATAAATGGACTGAAAGACAAAAACCACATGATCATTTCAATTGATGCAGAAAAAGCCTTCATGCTTAAAGTCCTAAAAGGAATTGGATTGGAGGGATCATTGATCAATGTAATCAAAGCCATATATGGGGAAACCACACCCAATATCATCATAAATGGAGAAATGACAGAAGCATTCCCTAAAAGGGAGGCAAGGCTGCCCCCTGTCACCACTCCTCTTCAATATAGTGCTTGAAACACTTGCTAGGGCAGTAAGGCAAGAAAAGAATATTAAAGGAATACTATTTGGAAAAGAGGAAGTCAAGCTGATGATGTGATTTTTTTTACCTAAGCTATGTTAAAAACTCCACCAGAAAACTTATAGAAATGATGAAGAGTTTCAGTAAAGTGGCAGGATACAAAATTAACCTAGAAAAACCAGTAGCCTTTCTTTACACCAACAACCAACTGAAGAAGGAATACAAGGAGACCTTCCCAATCACAGTAGCCTCAAAAACAATAAAATACCTAGGAACAAACCTAACCAAAGACACCAAAGATCTCTACAACAAAAATTTTAAACCCCTGAAGAATGAAATTGAAGAAGACATCAGAAGATGGAAAAACCTCCCATGCTCATGGATTGAGAAAATTAATATAGTAAAAATGTCCATTCTACCCAAACTCTTGTACAGATTTAATCCAATCCCAATTAAAATCCCCAGGAGTTTCTTCACAGGCTTGGAAAAAAAAAGTCCTTAATTTCATTTGGAAAAACAAAAGACCTTGAATAGCCAAAGCAACCCTGACTGAAAAGAGAAATACAGGGGGATCTCTATACCAGACTTCAAACTATACTACAGGGCTATAGTCATAAAAACAGCTTGGTACTGGCACAAAAACAGACTTTTTGACCAATGGGACAAAACTGAATATCCAAACTTGAGCACATACAATTTCAGCCACCTCATATTTGACAAGGGGGCCAAGAAGACACAATGGTGGAAAGACAGTATCTTCAGCAAGTGGTGTTGGCAAAACTGGATCACCACTTGTAGAAGAATGAAATTAAATCTCTACCTCTCGCCCTGTACAAAAGTCAACTCCAGATGGATCAGACCTCAGCGTGAAACCCCAAACTCTGAAGGCGATAGAAGAAAAAGTTGGAAGCAGACTACAAGACATAGGTGTAGGAAAAGACTTCCTAAATCAGACAGCAGCTGCGCAAAAATTAAGGTTGACAATTGACAAATGGGACCTTATTAAACTCAAAAGCTCTGTACATCAAAAGAATCAAGGAAATGAAGAGAAAACCCACAGAGTGGGAGGAAACCTTCACCGCAGATACATCTGACAAAGCATTGATTTCCAGAATATATAAACTACTCAAAAAACAAAGAAGAAAACAAATGACCCACTCAAAAGATGGAGCAAAGAGCTGAACAGAGACTTCATGAGTGAGGAAATAGAGTTGAGAAACATCTTAAAAAGTGTTCAGTGCCACTAATAATTAAGGAAATGCAAATTAAAAGCACTTTAAGATATCCTCTCACTCCAATAAGACTGGCTAGGATCAAGAAAATAAATGATACCAAGTGCTGGAGAGGTTGTGGGAATGTAAACCCATACAACCACTATCGAAAGCAGTGTGAAGAACCCTTGGAAGACTCAGAATGAACTTGCCACCTGACCCAGCCATACCACTCCTGGGTATATACCCACAAAACTCATCTTACCACAGAGATACCTGCACAGCCATGTTTACTGCAACTTTCTTCACAATAGCAAAGAGCTGGAACCAACCCAAGTGCCCCTCAACTGACGGGTGGATTGAGAAAATGTGGTACATCTACACAATGGAGTTCTATGGGGAAAGATCAAACTGTTAATATACACTGACAGTCGGAATGCCTTTGCTACTGCTCATGTGCATGGGGCAATATACCAGGAAAGGGGGCTGCTTACATCAGAAGGAAAGGCAATTAAGAACAAGGAGGAGATCTTAAACCTCCTGCGTGCAGTATGGCTTCCCTGCTGGCTGGCAATCATTCACTGTCCAGGCCACCAAAAAGAAGGCCAATCCCCCACCACAGAGGGGAATTGCCTGGCTGACAAGGCAGCCAGAGAAGCCAGAGAGGGTTCCTGATACCCAGGTTCTAGCACTAAACCTACCCGAGCTGCCAGACCCAGCACTGCCTGACAATCCATCCTACACTAAGGAGGACTGCAAGTGAGCTGAGAACTTGCCCCTAAACTAGTTTTCTGAAGGATGGTGGCATACAGCAGACAGGAAGCTCATACTTCCCACACCCCTGGACAAGAGACTGATTTTCAAGATCCATTGGGCCACACATATGGGGAGCAGAAGATTGAGGGATGCAGTACACAGCTCTAGGACAACTTTTAGTAATGCAGGGCAGGTCATTGAGGAAACCATCAGAGCCTGCAAAGCATGTCAATTAACGATTGCAGGAAGTGGAGAGAAAAGTATGGGATCCCAGGAGCATGGTACACGCCTTGGGGCTTACTGGTAAGTGGATGTCACAGAAATAAAACCTGGCAAGTATGGGTATAAATATCTTCTAGTTTTTATAGACACTTTTTCAGGGTGGACTGAAGCATTCCCAATGAAAACAGACAGCTAAAATAGTGGCAAAGAAGCTTCTTGAAGAAATTCTACCCAGGTAGGCTGGAGAGATGGCCTAGCTGTTAAGAGCGCCGACTGCTCTTGCAGAGGACCCGGGTTCGATCCCCAGAACCCACATGGTGGCTGAGAACCATTTTTAACTCCAGTCCCAGGAGAATCCGACATCCTCTTCTGACCTCTGCTGCATTGCACGACACGGGTGCACAAACATACATGCAGACAGTACATTCACACACATAAAAAAATAAATAAATAAAATTAAAAAAAATAAATTCTACCCAGGTAGAATGGCTTCCCTACCCTAATCGTGTCTGATAATGGACCTGCCTTTGTTGGCCAGGTAAGTCAGGACATGGCTAAGTTCATTGGGGCAGATTGGAAGCTGCATTGTGCTTACTGCCCCCAGAGCTCAGGACAGGTAGAGAGGATAAATAGAACTTTGAAAGAGACCTTGACTAAATTGGCCCTGGAGACCGGTGGAGACTGGGTGCTGCTCCTCCCCTTCGCTCTTTTTAGAGTAAGTAATTCCCCCTATCAGTTAGGCCTCACTCCCTTTGGAATCATGTATGCAAACCACCCGGCAATTTTCCCCACCTTGCAGTCAGAGGTGATCTCTACCCTAGATGAGAAGGACTTATTGCTTCGGGTGGATGCGGTACAGTGGTCCCATAACCAGGTCTGGCCTAAGCTCCGTGCTCTTTATGATGCAGGTCCTATTCCAGGGCCTCACAGATTCCAACCAGGAGACTGGGTGTATGTGAAGAGATTTCGCCAGGGGAACCTTGAACCTCAGTGGAAGGGACCCTTCATCGTCCTGCTCACCACTCCAACAGTGCTGAAAGTTGACGGCATAGCCTCCTGGGTACATCACTCACACGCCAAACCAGCAGACCCATTAACAGCAAAAAAGGACCACCTGACTCCAACGACACCAGAATGGAGAGTCCGCAGAAGCAACAATCCACTCAAACTCAAACTGTCTCGATCCTAATGCTAGTGACCTTGGTGACTTTAATGATCGGTACTGTCTCAGGTACTGTACTCATGAGGGTTCTCATGAGCCCCTCAACCTTACCTGGCAGGTATCAGCTGTAGCCACAGGGGAAGTCCTTGTTGCCATCTCGAAGGTCAACCCCCTGAATACTTGATATCCAGAATTAGGATTTGATCTGGCAGACCTGTTCTTTGAGTATGGTTTTTTGAAACTGAAAAAAGCATACTTCTACGTCTTCCCAGGCTACTGGGCTAAGGACAAGTCATGGAGATGTAAGTGCAGAGGAGCAGGAGACTACTTTTGTGCCTCATGGGACTGTGTGAGTACAGGAGACATTTATTGGTCACCCCCTGTCACTGGGGCTCTGATACAGATGACTAGAAATGATCCACCACACCAACCAGATATTCATGGTAGAATGGTAGAGAGTTGCAGAATGAATACCAAGGGGCAATGTAATCCCATCCTCAAAAAGTTCACTGACCAAGAGAAAAGATTATGGATTGGGAAATGGGAAAATTATGGGGCATTCACCTTTATGGTGGACTGGGTGATGGGGGAGAGTTGTTCCGGATCCAATTAAAGATCCAGCACCCTCCCCCAGTCTCCATAGGACCCAACATAGTCCTTAGGGAAAACAGCAATACTCTTGCTAAGCCACCAACAAAGAGGGCCCCAACCAAGTCAACACTAGGGACCCAATCTCCTGCTGTTGCTGCCCTGGAGGGGACCCTAGAATCTCCTGGTCATGATCCCTTGTACAGCCTATTGGAAACCTCCTATCATATCCTAAATGCCACAAGGCCAGAATTAACCCAGTCTTGCTGGCTCTGTTATGATCCCATCCCACCTTATTATGAAGGAATAGCTATCCTAGGAAACTATACTAAAGGGTCTGAGGCCAACATATGCAGGAGGAATTCTGGGCAAAAGCAAGGACTGACACTTCCTCAAGTGACAGGAGTAGGACTGTGTATTAAAAACCCCTCCACCAAAATACCTAGACACCTTTGTAATCAAACTGTGGTTGTAGAAGAACCAGGCCAATACTTGGCACCTCCCTCCCATGCTTGGTGGGCATGCTCCACAAGCCTCACAGCCTGCGCACACACCACAGTCCTCAAAAAACCCTAAGGGTATTGCCTATTAGTGCAATTAGTACCCCGACTCATTTACCATTCTGAGGGAGAGTTTACACAAAGGTACCAGGTGCCAGGAATTAGTGGGGCCAAACGAGAGCTGGTAATAGCCATTATCCTTAGTGTGCTCTTGGGGTTAGTGTTGGCTGGGGCAGGTACCGGGATAGCATCACTTGCAACCCAAAGTCAGCATTACAATAGCTTGAGAGTAGCTATAGATACAGACTTGGAAAGGCTAGAGACTTCCATTTCCCACCTCCAGGAGTCACTCACCTCCCTTGCTGAAGTAGTGTTACAGAACCGCAGAGACCTAGACCTACTGTTCTTATAACAAGGAGGACTGTGCGTGGCCTTGGGGGAACAATGCTGTTTCTACATAGATCATTCAGGAATAGTAAAGGACTCTATGGCCAAGATCAGAGAGGGATTGGCTAAAAGAAAGAGGGAGTGAGAACAGAATCAAGGATGGTTTGAAAGTCTATTTAATCAATCACCATGGCTAACCACACTGATCTCAACCTTATTAGGCCCCATCGTATTATTATCATTATTATTATTATTATTATTATTATTATTATTATTTACCCTAGGACCATGCATACTAAATAGACTAGTCACCTTCATGAGGGAAAGGTTGGGGGCAATTCAGCTGATGATCTTAAGAACACATAATACTCTACTTGATCCACACCACTTAAATGGCCAATATAATGATGTAGACCAGGACACTTCTGTCTAAGTTAGACAGGAGAGACCAAGATTGGCCTCTCAAGTAACAAGAGAAATGGGGGAATGAAGGGCAATGAGTTAAAAACATATTTTGCTGACCATACCAATGCCTCCATCCTAGACAAAAGGGGGAACTGCCACCTATACCATAAAGTTAAAAAGAAAAGCTGCAGGAAGACTGTGTAGGGATCAGGATAAACATGTTTTGAAATAACTGTTGCAGGTGGTCAGTGCAAAGGCCAGATAAGCATGTTTTTGACATAACCCAACAATCCCAGGAACTATGTTTTTGACATAACCCAAAATCCCAGGAACCATCTGTCTTTGACAACCCCACAATCCCAGGAAATATACCATGAATCCTGTCCCCCTTCACCCCCACCCTCAGGGCTCTTACAAGCCCACCAAACCCACAGCCTACCCCCCCACACATGCATTTTTGCTGAGTTATACAAGCCCATCAATCCTGTAATGCCAAGGCATGGAAACCCCCCTGCTTGTGACTTTTTTTCCTTTAAAAAGAGTGCCTGAAGGAGCCTCAGGGCTCTCCCCAGTCCTGCTGCGCCATGTATGGGAATAGCCCAGGCTCGAGCTTGCTGATTAAAAGATTCTCTGCCTTTACATCAGTGTTGTGTCTCCTGGTGGTCTGTGAGGGTCTTGGATTCAGGGCATAACAGGCCGGCCTTGAACTCACAAAGATCTGCAGGCCTCTGCCTCCTGAGTGCCAGGATTAAAGGCGTGCACCACTATGCCCGGCATGATCAATTCTTAAGACAACCAACAGCCTGGTAGTTGGAAGAAAAAAAGTCTCATAAGTGTAAAGTAAACATGGCAGTTAGAAGAGCAGGGCTGGGCCTAGAGAGATGGCTCAGCATTAAGGGCCCTGGATGCTGTTGCAGAGGGCCCAAGTTTGGTTCTCAGCATCCACATGGCAGTTAACAACCATCTGTAACCCCAGTTCCAGGGATCTGATGCCCTCTTCTGACCTCCATAGGCATTGCACACATGGGTGCACTTACATCCATGCAGGCAAAACACTGAGACACATAAAATAAAATAATTTTTAATTAAAAAAAAAAACCAGAGAGAATGGATAAGCCTTGGAGATAAACCTGACTCAAATCCCAGCTCAGCTAGCTCAAAGCTTCATTTCCCCATCTCTGGAAGTATGGAAATATTCCACTCACCTTGCCCAAGGAAACTGGGCAATTAAAACAATTAAAACAGAGCAAGTAAGCGTTGGAGGTGGAGTTCAGTGGTAAAAGTCCATGGATTCTGTCCCCAGCACTATAAAGAAAGAAAACAACAACAAACCCGCAGGTTAAAGACCTACACATAGCACCTCCAAGACAGGAGTGACTGAACAGAGAGTCACAGTAGCTATTGTTAGGTCCAGGCTTCCCAGAATCCCAAGGGGCACACAGGTGCCCACTTCCTCCAGAAGCTGTCAATCTTCTGGCCCCTTCCCCTGTACCTGAGGCCCCACCCCATGGGTATAAATGGGTAGACTCCAGCCGCCATAGCTCTCTCTGTCTCTGTCTGCCTCTCTGCCCCCCTCTCTCTGTCCTGCCCCTGCTCCCTGCCATGCTGTACAGTTCCACCATGTGGCAGCTCAAGCTGGCAGTCCTACATGGAAGTAAAGCATGTTTTTGGAGTGACCTAAGCCTCATGTGCCTTTTATTGGGCTTCATGCTTTTTTTTTTATAACCTAACATTCTGGTGCCTTGTGACTTGGATGGCTGTTTTGCCCGTGCCCCTCCCCACCCCACCCCTTGGGGTAGCCAGTAAGGCCTCTGGTCAGGCCAGTTACCTGGAGCAGGCCAAGACAGTACTCACCATCATTCGGCCAAAGGTACTATCTCTTTACACTACCCTACTCTATCCCCACGTGACTGTGCGTGAGAGTTAGAGTGCAAATTATGGTTCCACGACTCTCATGCTACGGAATCTGATTGGGCCCTAATCTGAGGTTCCGCTGGGGTCGTTTAACCTCATCGGGCACTCACCACACACATGGTGACCAAGCATGGGGTTTATACGTGTGACCCTCATGATAAGACCCCTTAAGTCACCTCTTGGGCAGCCAGACAGATGGGCACCTGAGTGAGGAGAGATTTTAACTCCCACCCCTACCTTCTATGTAACCCTGTGTGTGTTCTGGCCCCCCTCTAGCTGCCCCCTCTGCCTGTACATTTTCTGTCTGAATTCTAACCTACTGCTTTCCGCCTCTTGTCTTCCCTCCAATTCTCTTTCTTCATTCTTTTTAGTCTCCCATTATCCTCCATTCCATTTTGGACCCCTGCATGCTGGTGTAATCTGGGGTCCCCTGATTTTTCCATCCAGATTGCTGTCCACTGGGATGCTGGAGACAGAATCCGGACCCGTATTCTGGTCTCCTCTGTGATTTTGGGATGCTGATTTCACAGGCTTGCAGGCCCCGTCTCAGAGTCCCCCCACATTGGTTGCACAGACATGGGGTCTCTGACAGGCACCCCTGACGCTAAGGCAGACGTGCTTTGGTCCTCGGGTGGTGTTTTTGAGACTAAAAAGACTTCACTTCCTACAGATCTTTTCTCTCTCTCTCCCTCCCCTCTCTGCAGTCTTTTTTTCTTTCTTTTACTGTGCCCCACACCCCTGTCATGTGGCTCTCCCTCACCCTCACCCACACACCCTACCCTGCCGCAACTGCTTGCTGCTTTTCCTGCCAGCGCATTCAAACAGAAAAGGGAGTGACAGACTGTGCCCACTTGCCTCATTTCCATGGCAACTGTGCTAATCCATGCCCACTCCTCAGCCGCCATATTGAGGCTTTGTCTGCGCATGCCCCTGTTTCCATGGCAGCGCCGAACCACACCCTCTGCTACTCCGCATGGCAGAAAGCCTAAATTTCTATTTCTATTTTTATATTTCCATATTTCTATATTCTAATTCTCTTGCAGTTCTTTCACAATTTTGGTTTTTGGATTTTATATTGGAGTATACAAAGTCAACTGGAATTGCATTGATATATTTTTGTGCATAGTAACCAAGTTTTGATTTTATTGATTTTTCATCCATTTCAAAATACAATCAATTTTCTTTTTTTTACTTTTGTATGGATGGTTAATTTTCACAGGCTTTTGTTTGAGATTTTTACATCATTTGGCTTTTTAACAAACAGTTTTGTTTTGTTTTCTTTTTATATTTTGTTTACAACACTTTTGCCTAATTTTAAGGGATTATTTCAGATTTTGGCATTTTCCATTTCATTGTTTTTTTCTTTATAAACCCATTTTATTCAGAAATCCATTTTGGGTCTGCTTTTGGATACAAGACTCTTTTTCCCCTAACTAAATTTATTCTCATTAAATTAGCGGGTAATATACACAAGCCATTAGATTTTCCTGCCTGCCCAGTCCTCCATCCTTTGCAGGTGTACACCTAAGTAGATGTCTTAAACTCTAAGTGATTCTTTGTAAATGTGATAATTGCAATTAATGGTTCCACAGCCCTGGACAATGCTGGACAACTTTAGATAAAAAGGGATTTTTCCATTGCCCAGTGTTAATGGATACAGTTAGGAGTTAGGTCATGTGTCTGTCCAACCTGTCTGTGTGTTATAACCGTTCTTCAGTGTGTCTTTGTAACTGTCATGTGTTCATGTTCTGTGTGTTTTTTTTTTAATTTTATTTATTTCCGTATGTGTATGAATGTACGGTCTGCATGCAAGTCTGTGCACCCATGACGTGCAACACCGCAGAGGTCAGAAGAGGGTGTCGGACTCCCCTAGAACTGGAGTTCTCCTGGAATTGGAGTCTCAGACGGCTCTCGGCCGCCATGTGGGTGCTGGGGATCGAACCCGGGTCCTCTGCAAGAGCGGTCGGCGCTCTTAACCGCTAGGCCATCTCTCCAGCCCGTTCTGTGTGTTTTTTGTCAAAACAAAGTGTCCACTTCGAACTTCTTTTATTCTATGTTGTGGACAAACATGAAAACAAAAAACTAAGTTAAGTTTACTTTTGGCATGCCTCTTAAATTTTTTCAAAGGCCTAATTTGAACCCGGGTTCCTAGGTTTCTATACTGTTTATCTGAAGGTTTCATTTCTTATCTGTCCAAATCATTATTTTTCCCACAGGTATTATAACTAAAAATTTTCCAGTTTTTTCTTGTTTCCAGACGTCTGGAGACCTGAATTTAACCCTTTCGGGTTCACTAACAGATTTTTTTTCTTTTCTTTTTCTCCTATGCTGTGCCACTGTCCTTCTGACCAGAGACCATTTTAAAAATCCCTGGATTCATTCATACTCTGGTACTTGGACAGTGGCACATAGCTTCCCCTGCAATCTCTTCCCTTCAATGAAACAGCCTAAGTACCTTTGATACTGTCAGTTCTTTAATTATTATATATATATAATTCTGTTTTCCATCACTTGTTAAAGTATTTCAATAAGTTCATAGTTTTAGAAACAAAGGTGCAAGAGGTAATCTCAGCTTTGGAAATGCAATTAATCAGAGCTGCATGTTTTAAATAATATTTCTAAAGGTGTTTTTTCCAATGCATGTGACAGTTCAGTACAACCACCAGGATAAAAATCTCTTAAAGGAATGTATGGATACGTGTGTGTATGTGTATGACGTTAAACAGCATATTAAGATCTGTTGGTGTACCATTGCAATGCATGTGCCTCTGCTTAGTACAACCTTTACAAAGTGTCATTGCCAAATTTATTTATTAGAACCTTATTTATGAGTGTATGCATGAAGTACTGTTCACTTTTAAGAATTCTATAATGTAATCATGGCATATACAAGAAATTGTGTTCCACCTACCAGGTACTATATACCTTGTTACAGCCTCAAGTGAAACAGACATATATAAATAGAATTACCCATACATACTAAAATTGTTTTATATATCTGTTATACTTTGAACATGTTACTTTTAATATTTTAAAGAAAAATTAGGTTTTACTTCCAGTGACCACACAGACAGGATGAATGTAACCAATTTGGGTCAGCCCTAAGTATTTCCTGCCTGCTGGTGGTATGTGACAATGCCCCCCCCCTTCCTTTTCCTTTTCAAAGCTATAATTCAAAATCTGGGGACAAGTGACATGGCCTTCATTTGAGAAGGTACTGGTTTTAGCCTCTTTATTTTCTTGGGTTTGTTTCATGGGTTATGTTAGAACCTTTTGCCTTGCATGGTTTAAATCATTGTACTTTGAGTACCTAAATGAACTTCATAGACCTTAAATAACAAACTATAGGCCTTACTGCATAGGTTTAATGTCAACTTGATAAGCCTGAGCTGAGAAACCTCAATAATTGCCTTCATTGGACTGGCCTGTGCCCATTGTGGGCAATGCCATTCTTGGCCAGATATTTCTATATTGTACACAATAGGCTGAACATGAGCCAGCAACACAAGCCAGTAAGTAGCATCCTTTCCTAGCCTGTGCTGCAGCCACTACCACCAGGCTCCTACCATGAGCTTTTATTATTAGTCAGAATATTTTTGCCACAGCAATTAAGAATTTATTAACAGTGCTGCTTAAGTCAATGTTAAAGCTTTACTTAGGAGTTATATGGTAATTAAAGTACCAACTTAATTCATATAATCCTCTTGGAGGTTTAACAACCACACTTGAAGCTCCAATCTGATTTGGTGAGAGGGATTTGAAGGGACAATATTTTGGCCTCTACCCTCTGATGTTGACTTGGGTCTTAGGGTCCTGCATCCGCAACTTCATGCATGTCCTGTGGCAGGGAGTCACCAATCATCCCGCACCAGGGAAGTCTTGGAGATTCACTTAAAAGGACTTCATCCTGCCAGTGTCCAGTCAAGGGAGGAAAGTCCATATAGAGGAGAAACTCCTCATGCTTCAAAGGGAAGCTCTGGTCAAGCAAGGCCTGACTTTGTCCTCACATAGATGGAACTGGTGAAGAGAGCCAGGCACAAGGCCTCAGTGACCCTCTAAGGACCAGAAACTCAACTGACCTTAACACCAAAACAAACTTCATTTATCTGAGCTAACTGTGTGGTTTTAAACACCCCAACAGGAAACTGTAATCTAAAGACGAGAAAATGAAATAGCTTATTACCAGAGAGATAGGTGAGAGACCTACTGTGCCAAGTTAGGTATCTACTATGTCATATTAAAATATATCTCAGACATAGGTGACAGATTTAATGTACCATGCCAGAAAATGCCACCTTTTATATTCTCATGGTTATGGCTCTCATTCTGGAGCCCTGTGTTTGCTGGCCCTCATTCTAGAGCTCTGTGTACTAAAACTTTTTTCCAATTCCTCAAACTAGGGTCCATGTCCTCTCTCCCTCTGCAGATCCTATACAGGGACCCTTCAATTACTAATGCACGCAGAAGCCCCCCACCCTTGTTGGTACTGAGAAGTCCCTACACTGGTATACTCATATAAGATTCAACCAGCTTATCTTTTCAGTTGCAGAGAAAACATCCACTAAAAGTATTGGCCACTATCAATCTGGACCAAACCCACTGGGGAGAGCACCCAGAGCAGCCAAAATGGGAAACCAGACTCTAACCCTCCAGCCTGACAGCTGTTCCCCCAAGACTTCGCCCCTGATCAGCTCTGAAGCAGATACAGAAGAGAGAACAGAGCCCCATTTCCTTATCATAAGCAAAAGGCTGGAATGTTAGGTCCAGGCTTCCCAGAATCCCAAGGGGCACACAGGTGCCCACTTCCTCCAGAAGCTGTCAATCTTCTGACCCCTTCCCCTGTACCTGAGGCCCCGCCCCATGGGTATAAATGGGTGGACCCCAGCCGCCATAGTTCTCTCTGTCTCTGTCTCTCTGTCTGCCTCTCTCTGCCCCCTCTCTCTGTCCTGCTCCTGCCCCCTGCCATGCTGTCCAGTTCCATCACATGTCTGCATGCGGCTCATGCTGGCAGTCCCACATGGAAGTAAAGCATGTTTTTTTTATAACCTAACAGTTATTCTTGCTGCACCACATTCGCTATTACTCTTGCCTCACACTTTCCTTCTGACAATACTGTATAATGGCTGCTGCTGCCACAGCTATGTCTCAACATCCTGATTGAAAAGGGAAGGATTGGGGGCTGGAGAGATGGCCTAGCGGTTAAGAGCGCCGACTGCTCTTGCAGAGGACCCGGGTTCGATCCCCAGCACCCACATGGCGGCTGAGAACCGTCTGAAACTCCAATTCCAGGAGAACTCCAGTTCCAGGGGAATCCGACGCCCGCTTCTGACCTCCACGGTGTTGGACGACACGGGTGCACAAACTTGCATGCAGACAGTACATTCATACACATACAGAAATAAATAAAATTTAAAAAATAGTAAACATTCTGTTATGAAGGGAACATTTGATTGACAACCCCAGCACTCATAAAGAGAGGCCACACATTCCGTTTATCAGTTTTAACCCAGGAACCTTGCATGTAGACCAGCATGAAGTTTTGCACATAGCAAAAATTCTCTTTCTATGTAAAATTGCCAAATTGGACAATAAATGATTATCTGCACAATAACTGAAGTCCCATGGCCATTGCTCTGTGCCATAGACATTGTCACCCTGGGAGCTGTTCCCCAACATACAGAAACCTCAAATTGATACATCATCACCCATCCATACCTAACTATAGCCCTCCTCTCTAACAAAACTCATGGATTCTTTCATATAATCTGAAACCTATGGAGTCAAGATTTGGACTCAGATATCAGTTCCTGAAAGTTAGTCCACTGGAGTCTAATCCCAATGTCTAGAATCAATCCCTTAGAGAAGATCAATTCTCCCTTACCTCACAGTAATCATTTGCCAATAATTATTGTCCTAAATTTGGGCCTATTGTCCATTTACCCAGTTCTGTGCTGGGATTTGTCTGAGTGATTCAGTTTGGGTCTAGGTCATAGGGTCACCATTGATGCACATTCCTAGAAACAAGTTCCATGAGGCCTGGAAGAGGCTGTTTCTTTATGTTCATTCACCAACCATTGCTCTTACAATCTTTCCTCCAGATCTTCCTCAATGGTCACTTATGCATAGGGGGTTGTGTCCTAATATAAGAATGCTGTCTAGGGACATGAACTCTGCTGTGTCTTATTTTTTAAATATTGGACATGTGGTTGTCTGTGTGTATGACACTCTGTTGCATGAGAAAACTTTACTGGTGAGAGTTGAGGAATGCATTTGTGTTCTCTCTACCCATTGTCTGATATGTTTCATCGACCTTAGGTGTTGTGGTGGTTTTATCACATCACCTTCCAAAAATCAATATGCCAGTTTTTTTGCAGAAATATTTATTCTTGGTCAGATCAACCCCAAAGTATAGAATTTTTTTTCCATTTAAAGGTACACCAAACTGAACTGGTATGATCAGAGGTCGCCCATTTAATCCTGCGATTTACATTTCTTTGACCCCTTCCTTTTAGCCAGCTGATATGAGAAGTAGCTTGCAAACAAGATCTGAATGCAGCCACCTATTCAAGCTCTCTAGCAAGCTGTCAAGCTCTCTAGCAAGCTGTCATGGCTGTTCCAAAACTTTGAACTTTTCGAAGACCCCATGAGTATATTACCATCTTACTCAAAGAAATATAAATTTGGCCACTTCTACTTACTCTACCTAATTCTGGGCCAGTACCAGCTTGAGTATATATATATATATATATATATATATATATATATATATTTTGGAGNTGGACACGTGCCCTGGTGATCCCCATCCCAGCCCCCACTGTGTGTGGGCATTGAACAGTGTCCTCTGGTAATCCCCATCCCAGCCCCCACTGTGTGTGGGTGAGGACACGTGCCCTGGTGATCCCCATCCCAGCCCCCACTGTGTGTGGGTGAGGACACATGCCCTGGTGATCCCCATCCCAGCCCCCACCTGTGTGTGGGTGAGGGACACGTGCCTTGTGTGATACCCCATCCCCAGCCCCCCACTCTGGTGTCGTGTGGTGTGAGGACACGTCCCTTGGTGATTCCCCATCCCACCCCCCTGTGTGTGGGTGAGGACACGTGCCCTGGTGATCCCCATCCCAGTCCCCACTGTGTGTGGCATGAACATGTCCTCTGGTGATCCCCATCCCAGCCCCCACTGTGTGTGGGCATGAACATGTCCTCTGGTGATCCCCATCCCAGCCCCCACTGTGTGTGGGTGAGGACACGTGCCCTGGTGATCCCCATCCCAGCCCCCACTGTGTGTGGGTGAGGACACGTGCCCTGGTGATCCCCATCCCAGCCCCCACTGTGTGTGGGTGAGGACACGTGCCCTGGTGATCCCCATCCCAGCCCCCACTGTGTGTGGGTGAGGACACGTGCCCTGGTGATCCCCATCCCAGCCCCCACTGTGTGTGGGTGAGGACACGTGCCCTGGTGATCCCCATCCCAGTCCCCACTGTGTGTGGGCATGAACATGTCCTCTGGTGATCCCCATCCCAGCCCCCATTGCTGTTCCAGAGTCATCTTTTCTTTGAATGTGCAAAAAGGCACCCATTGCTTTCCCCTAAAACACTGTGTTTTGGTGAGTAGCGCACACTAAGACAATATACTGTAGGTATTTTTAGCATGCAGTACCACAATGATATGGTTAAACACTAAGACAATATACTATAGGTATTTTTAGCATGCGGTACCACAATAATACGGTTAAGAATCCTGCTCCTCTGGGGGCTGGAGAGATATTTCAGTGGTAAAGGCCACACAGTTCTCTTGTAGAGGACTCAAATTTGGTTTCCAGCATCCACATTGGATGGCTTACCACTGCTCACAACTCCATTTCTAGGGGTACTGAAACCTCTGGCCTCCACAAGCATCTGCATTAACATGTACATTCACGCAATTAAGAAAAATCTTCCTCTGAGCCAAGCCTGGTGGCACAAGCCTATATTCTACTCGGAGGCTGAGGCAAGAGGATCACAAGTTCAAGGGTTGCAGAGTGAGTCTGAGGTCATTCTGCATAACTTGTGACCCTGTCTCAAGATTTTAAAAAAGTGGGGGTGGGGGATTCCAGATATGGTGATACATCTCAGAGGTAGAGTGATTACCTAGCATGCATGAGGTTATTTATTTTTTTAATTTTTTTATTATTAATTTTATTTATTTCTGTATGTGTATGAATGTACTGCCTGCATGCAAGTTTGTGCACCTGTGTTGTGCAATGCTGCGGAGGTCAGAAGAGGGTGTCGGATTCCCCTGGAACTGGAGTTCTCCTGGAATTGAAGTTTCAGACGGTTATTTTGTGTGCATGTGTGGGTGTACATATGCCATGGTGCATGGTGATTTGAAGGAAATGTCCACCATAGGCTCCAAGTATTTGGACATTTGGTCCCCAGGCATGCAACTTGTAGGAAGAATGGCCGTGCTGGAGGACAGCATCCCTGGGGACAGCCTTCGAGAGTTACTAAGCCTTCTATTTTATTTCTAACTGTAACAATTTTTATTTCTAACTGTAACAATAACAAGGTGATTTAGTTGATTGGCTAATTCAGTTATGACTGATCAAAATATACCTGTGAAATCATGACACTTCAGGCTTATTTCAAATGTGATAGCTTAAGGTAAGATTTCCCAAAATGGAGGATGGGAATGTGGAGGGGAAATTTGATGGTAGAGCACATGTTTAGGATGCATGAGGCTCTGGGTTATGTCACATTATTATTTTTTTAATTCCCCAGAGGGAAACAGGACATAAAAAATCCATTGGATGACATTTGGCAAGGTCTCTGAATTCCCTCCCCTGGAGTGACAGTAATTGATGGATGCTGGGAAATCAGCTTTCTCCTTCATCACAGGTGGCACTGAAGTCACTGTAACCTTTGCAAATGTAATTTGTCTGTTCACATGAAAGTGTTTCTTTCAGCTAGGTAATTTCACTTCTAAGAATCTCTCCTAAAGAAATAATCCAAATTTAGAAAGCGCCGCTGGCATGTTTGCTGACTGCCTAATTGTATATAAAAGTGAAGAGAACACTTTTAAATGTCAACCCAAATGTTGTACAATAGGGAGCTGGTTAGACAGCAGCATGCCCATCCAGTGGAGTGTCAGCTGGTTAGACGGCAGCACACCCATCCAGTGGAGCGTGGAGCATCAGCAGGTTAGACAGCAGCATGCCCATCCAGTGGAGCATCAGCTAGACAGCAGTGTGCCCATCCAGTGGAGTGTCAGCTGGTTAGACAGCAGCACGCCCATCCAGTGGAGCATCAGCTAGACAGCAGTGTGCCCATCCAGTGGAGTGTCAGCTGGTTAGACAGCAGCACGCCCATCCAGTGCAGCATCACACAGCCACAGCTAACTGTGCCATAGGGATTTTGTGGCAGCTCAAGGAAGGTTTTTCTGAATAGAGCAAGTGAAAAACCATGTACAAAGTTGCATCATTTTTGTGATGTGAAAAACTGTAAATAGAAAAATTAGTTGGGAAACATTTAATAGTTTTATTAATAACTAAAGTTAAGGAATATATTTACTAGCAAGTGGATTAGAGTGATTGAGGAATTGGGGATAACTTTTTGGTACATATTCTGAGTTTTTTTTAATTTACATTTTTATTTGTGTGTACTTATTGAATTAGTTCCTTTCTTCCACCATGTAGATGGGATGAAACTCAGGTAATCAGGCCTGGCAGTAAGAGCCATATCATCATCCCTGTTCTGTTTTAAATTTGTAGTTATACAAATTGTGTGGAAGGAAGAATAATAACCTCCAAAGATCTCTACATACTAATCCCTCGAGCCTATTACTAAGCTATCTATCCTACGTGGCAGAAGGGACCTTACAGATGTGACTAAGAATAAAATGCAGGGTTGATTATAATCATTTACATTTAGACCCAAGACATATTTCCTTGGCATGAGGAAGAGGTTCATATCATTGAGTCAACAGGAGACAGATCTGATTTGGTAGCTGAGCCACTTTGTTGCTTGCTCCCTATGTATAAAATCTTCTCTGATCTCCAAATCTACATAGATGTAAATCCTGCAAGGGGATAATTTCAGCTCTAGTAGGGACCGTTTTCTTTCTTAAATTGCCCCCCTTTTTTTGAAATCATAAAAAGTGTGACATTACAAACAAAATAAATTTCAAAATTCTCTCAATCTCTTTACCTTAAAACAAATAATTATTTTACACATTATCTTCCAATTTTTGTTTGCTCTGCTGTGAGATAAAGGTCTCCTGTAGCCTAGGCTGGACTTTTTGTTTTCTCTGCTGTGAGATAAAGGTCTTGTGTAGCCTAGGCTGGACTTGAACTTCCTTTGTTGCTGAAGATGGCTTTGTGGCATTGTTAAATTCATTCTTGCCTCTGTCTCCCAAATGCTGGGATTACCTGTGTACATCACCATGTCCACAAGCCCAGGCCTTGGCTTCATTCCCTTTTCCTCTCTCCTTCCTTCTGCCCTGCCTCCACCCCTCCCCTTGCATACCCCCCCATCACAGTCTTGCTATATAGCTCAGGCTGGTCTAAAATTCCAGATCTTTCTGTCTTAGCCTCCCAAGTTCTAGGATTATAGGAACTCAACACCAGGCACCACAAGATTTTTAAAAAACACATATTGTAGGGGCTGGAGAGATGGCCTACTGGTTAAGAATGCCGACCGCTCTTACAGAGGACCCGGGTTCGATCCCCAGCACCCACACCGTCTGAAACTCCAATTTTAGGAGAACTCCAGTTCCAGGGGAATCCGACGCCCGCTTCTGACCTCCGCGGCATTGCGCGACACGGGTGCACAGATTTGCATGCAGACAGTACATTCATACACATACAGAAATAAATAAAATTAATTAAAAAAAATTTAAAAACATATTGTAATAGGACTTTTAAAAGACATTTTTAATGTGAATGTGTGTGTGCATGATTTTATGTATGTATAGGTGCACACAGGGGCCAGAAGAGGGCTTAACCCTGTAGACATGGAGTTACAGGCAGTTGTGAGCTGTAATGTGGGTGCTAGGAACTAAATTCACTTGACTTGATATTATTATTAGTATTAGGAATAGTGGCTGTAAACTTCATACAAAAGGAGAAAACAGGCATTGTGAGTCTTCTAAGGTCTCACCTAAAACTTCTCTTATCAAAGAACCAAAACCTAAGTCTAATCCAGTCTCTGCAGATTTGCAGGATATATGGTACAAAACATAAGTTTTGTACCAAGCAATCAGCAAAAATCTAGACCATGGATATCTGTGTAAGTCAAAAACATTTTCAACAGATAGGATAAAGTAAATGGAAATATGTATTAAAAGAATGGGAAGATTTAGAACCAGTGTAGGAATATAAACATGTGGGTGATTATTGTAAATACCAAGATCTAGGAAGGGGCCCAGAATGGGATTCCTAAGGGAGGAACCAAGATTCCAACTCTTTTTTTTATATTTATTTATGTATTTATTTATTTAGTTATTTATTTATGTGTGTGTGTGTGTGTGTGTGTGTGTGTATGAATTCTTTCTTGGCTTCCTCTGTATTGCAAGGATCCTGTCCTCTCTGGTCACCAGCCTCATAATCCTCAGTGTGGAAGCTGCAATGGCTTACTGGGCCATAGGCGGGAACAGGGAGAGTAGAGTGAGTGAACCTGGACAGATCCAAAGAAAGACCCAGAAGTTGCATCAGTGAACAAACTCATTTATTGCAGGGTTTTAAGCACTTATATAGAGTTTTGGTGGGCTCTTTGACCAGAAGGTGGGCAGGACAGAGAGGAGCCTATGTGCATTCTGCAATGGCTAAGTTTTATGGCAGGAGTACCGTAGTCCCCCAAGATAAGCTTATGGCTTGTGCCATTTACTTCCTGAGGACAGGGCAGACATGCCTCAGTAGAGATAAGCTTAGGAATGCTACACTTCAAGCTGCACTCCCCTGGGGGGGGGTGAGCTGTGGGTGCCTAATGTTCAATATGATGAGTGGGAGCAGTTGGCATCTCCTGCCGGCCTTCTGGGTTTTTGGAGTGAAGACCCAGCCCTCTTACACTCAGCCATAATGGCTTTATCTGGCCCCATATTGCCTGCATGGATGTAAGTCCACCACTTGTGTGCAATGCTCATGGAGGACAGAAGAGGGCATCAGATCTCCTGGAGCTAGAGTCAGGAATGGTTATTAGCCACCTTGTGAGTGCTGGGAGTCCTCTAGCTCCAAGATCCTTTTGTTTTGGTTTGGTTTTGGTCTTTTTGAGACCTAGAACTCTCATAGACCAGGCTGGCCTCAATTTCGAAGAGATCCACCTACCTTAGCCTCCTGAGTATTGAGATTAAAGGCATGTGGCACCACATCTGGCCTAAGATTCTAATTCTTAACCTGCGGTGGTGACAAGTGTTCACCTTAGACTAAGCTGTGTATGTGTATGTGTGTTTAAAATTGCTATGTTTTGTATTATAGGAGTTTTGGGTTGTTGTTGAACTCAAGGCAAATCTCCTGCTTCAGAATGCTGGGACTACAAGTGTTTGCCACCCTGCCCAACTTCTTATTTTGCAATTTAAGTTTTAAACCAGGTTTAGGCTTGTAATCCCAGCTGCTCTAGAGACCAAGGCAGGATGATTATAAATTCAAGGCTTGTTTGGGCTACAGAAGGAGTTGAAGGCCAGCCTAGGCAACTTTGTGAGATCTTATCTCAAAGTAAAAAGTACAAAAGAAGTTGATAGAACACTAGCCTGGCATGATCAAAGCTCTGAGTTAAAGAAGAAAAAAGTTATTTTAATCTGAACATGATGGTACATGCATAATCTCCGGAGGCTGAGACATGAGGATTATGAGCTTGAGGCCAGTATGGAGTCCATAGCGGGTCTTTGTTTCTAAATTAATAAATAAGGATAAGATACACTTAGAGCTTGTCCTAGTTAGCTTTCTATTGCTATTATAAAACACTGACCAACAGCACCTTAGGGAGGAAAGAGGGTTTATTCCACCTATGGCTTACAGTTCATTATGGAGGAGAGCCAGGGCAGGAACCTGGAAGCAAGAACTGACACACAGACCATAGAGGAGTGTTGCTTACTGGTTTGCTCCTCTGGCCTGTGCTCAGCTTTCTTTCTCTTTCTTTCTTTCTTTTCTTTCTTTCTTTCTTTCTTTCTTTCTTTCTTTCTTTCTTTCTTTCTTTCTTTCTTTTTGTCTTTTTGAGACAGGTGGTGGTGGTGGTGCACACTGGTATGATATGCTGAAGAGGCAGAGGCAGGAAGGAGGATCTCTAGTTCAGCTTGATTTCTTATATAACCCAGGACTACTTGCCCAGGAGTGCCACCACCCAGAGTGCCCAAGGCCCTTTCACATTACTCACCAATCAAGAAAATGCCTCTCAGACATGCTAATGGGTTAATCCTATAGTGAAAGTTCCCCAATAGAAGTTCCTTCTTCCCCAAGTGTGTCAGGCTGATAAATAACTGAAGTTATCCAGCCTACAGCTTGTAGGTGCTAGGAGTCCTTCACAGAGAGAGCTGCTCAGGCATGAAACCATTTCAGAAAGATGCAGGACTTAAAGATAAAGTGTGAAACATAAAGTCTGTGATGATCTTATTTGATTTCCTGTATCCAGCCATTTCTGAAGTTTGATATATTCATGGATTTTTGTGGAAAGATCCAGTTGGAGTGAGGGGCTACTTTTCAGCTAGCATCCCTCAGGGCACAATGTGGAAGTCATGAGGCTCCCCAAGCCCTGCCCCATGAGACAGCAGCTCATGACCCCATGATGCTGGATGGAGCAGTATCAGGTGATGTATACAGGGGGTGTGATGCAGGGGTCTGGGATTGGCACTGAGAGAGTATGTCATTCTGCTTATAAAAGTGACTTGCAGCATGCAATAAAGTGCATTACCATCACACAGAATTCCCAGATCCATTATTTTTGCATGTGTACAGGCTGGAGCAAGCCTGAGTTTCAAGTGTCATGTGCTGGGGGCTGGACCAGGGTCCATCAGACCACCAGCCTGGTATACTAGCATGGGGGTTTGAAGGAAGCTAGTCAAGTCACCAACCTATGGAGTGAATTATGAGTGGGTGTAAGGTGAAGATCGGCCTTCAGCCGTCAGCCTGAAATTCCTGTGCAAAGGCCAGCAGTTTCTGAGTAGGTGACTGGACATGGCCAGACAGGAAGCATCCCACTTCCCAGGCTAAGGACCTGGGTTTGGAAGTACCACTTAGGTCAGGCTATGAAAGTGGCCAGCTGACCTCTGCATTGAGGGGTCAGTTCCCCAGCAGTAACTGCAGGCGGGCACTGTCCCCTCCCCTTAGCAGGACTGCACTGTACCTGCTGGTAGCAAGAGAAGGTTCCTACAGATTTTTTAGTTACCCAACCTGCCAAAGTCAGGTTGAGTAAGTAAACTTCGCTGCTTTAGTTTTCAAATAAGACACTATTAACATCTCTGTAGAACAAAAGGCTATTGAATGTATTCCTCAGTGGGCTGCCAGCTGGCTGAGAGTTTGGCCACAGATTTCACTGTCTGCCATTAACAAATTTGCTGCCATACACAGTCAAAACTGCTCATCTTCATTGTCTCAGAGCTCTTGAAAGCTTCATTCCTGAGGAAGGGGGTCCACTCCTGTTCATTGAGACTTGGCTTTTTCTGGTATTATTGGAGGCTCAGCAGAGCTCACTGAGAGCATGAACAGCAAAGATGGTAAAGAAAGATGGCATTATGAACTTTGCAGGTAAATGGATGGAGCTCTAAGCTATTATGCTAAGTGAAGTAGCACAGTCCCAGAAAGACAAATGGAGAATGGCTTCCCTCATTTGTGGATGCTAACACCAAATCCCCCAGATGAAAGGCAAGCTGGATAACATTATTGTTATATTTCTGTTTATCTGAAAGCAACTATGTTGTTATAATATGAATCTCTCAATGGGCTCTAGAATCCACCCACCACTTATTTTTAGACTCTGTAATTACTGTACATGGGTGGAGAGTATGTATCCATATTTTAGAGTAATATAAAATTAATGAAGGAAAATGTGAATTCATAAGCAAAAAAAAAAAAAGAAGACTGAGAGAAAGATGCAGGACAGTTATGGCAGAATGCATGATCTCGGTTGGGGTGGGGGGGAGGGAAAATACAAAAACATTCAATAAAATTTTTTTTTTAATTAAAATAAAAAAAAAGCTGGAGAAGGTGGAAAGGGAGAAAAGGAAGGGAAAGTTCATTTATGAGTACTAAGTTAAAGAGTAGTAAAAGTTCTGCTAGTATGTTGATAATAACAAGACAAGAATATAGTAAACAGTCATAACCTAAAATAAAGCATTTTCAATTTTTAACCTTAAATGACAGTTTTTAATTTTTATTTTTTTTGAGGTTTATACAGATTTTATTTTTTTATTTTTTTAATTTAATTTTTATTGATGCTTTGTGCATTTCGTACATCATTTTCCAATTCAGATCAGGCATTTTCCCTTTCCCTTCCCCCCCCCATCCCCACCCCATCCCAGATCATGTATTCTGCCATAACTGTCCTGCATCTTTCTCTGTTTTTTTTTTCTTTCATTTTTTAGCTATAAGTGATAATCCATGAGTACAAGCATCCTTCATGGAAAACCAATCTGCAGGCTGTTGTGCCCAAACCCCCACAGCCCCACCATCCAGTGGGGGGTGTCAGGTTGTTTGTTCAATCAAGTTGATCAAATGAGTGTCCAGACTACATCGCTGTAGTTTCACCATTCACCCCAATTGCAGCCTTTACATTCTACCACGCCCCCTCTTCCGCAGATTGTTGTTTTTTAAAGAAAAAATAAATATTTGAGCTAGAGAGATTGCTCAGTGGTTAAGAACAACCACTGCTCTTGCAGAGGAACTGAGTTCAGTTCCCAGCACCCACATGATGGCAGCTAATAATCATGAGTGACTCCAGTTCTCAGGGAATCTGATGAACTCTCCTGATTTCCAAGGACATTGCACGACACTGGTACACTTACATACAAGCAGTCAATACACTCATGTATATAATAAAAATAAGAAATATATTTTTAAAAAATAAATAATATTTGATGACACAGATATGTTTTACCTGATGCCGATATTGAACAATGTAATAAAATATCATGGCACTCCATAAAAAAAGATTTTATTGTTTTTATTTCATGTGTAAGAATATATTGACTGCGTGTGTGTAATGCCTGCAGAAGTCAGAAGGATGGGTCAGATTCTCCTGGAACTGGAGCTACAGACAGTTGTCAGCCCCCATGTGGGTGCTGGGAATTAAACTTGTATCCTCTGCAAGAGCAGTCAGTGCTCTTAACTGGTTAGCCACCTCTCCAGCCCCATAAAGACAGTTTTGTTAAAGATAGATCCTACTTGGTGGACATGACTGAGACCCAAGGGAAGTAAGTGCCAGCTGTGAATTTCAGATATCATGTATTCCTTCACCACTTACTTCTTGAATTCCAAAGGAACCAAATAGCTCTTGCCGTGGCTCTGGGGGAACTCAAAATTAGGCTTGCTCCTGGCCCATGATCACTTGTATTTGGCTTAGAATAGGCTATTTTCTTATTTCCTTAAAGCACAAACATTATAAAGTAACAGTTACCCAATACATTGATGGGAGGATTAGGTAGGTAGGCTACAGCAGAGCTGGGCTATCTTACTGGTTTCAGGTTTGTTTGTTTGTGTGTGTGTTTGTTTTTCCTACATAGACCTGAACCCATGGTTTACAAAAGCCACTGAGCTGAACCTCCAGTTCTGAGATGTTATAGCATTCTTAGCTTTAGGGTTGGGGGAGGATAGAAGTATACTGGGCTTTATTTATTTAATTAATTATTTGTTTATTTAGTCTTTTTTATTTATTTATTTTTATTTTTTAATTTGTAAAAATTTTTTTATTTATTTTTAAGGGATTCTACAATATAATGACACAGTTGTTTGCAGATAACATTGATGTTACTCAGTTTGTCATACAATTAGATAATTGGTGCATTTTGCAAGTATCTATGTCCAAATTTTGAACAACCCAAGGCTCCCATAGTCCAGTTGGAGAAGCTTGTATGCACAGGCATGTTAATCAATTAGGAGTCCAGACTATATTCCTGTAGTCTCATGAGTCACCCCTATCTCTCCACAGCCCTTACATTCTACCATGCCTCCTCTTCCGCAATTTGTTCCCTGAGCTTTGGGAAAGGGGCACAAGTGGGTGAGAAGAAAACAGTCTACTTTCTTTGGAGTTGTCATTTTGTT
>VZQC01011090.1:2894606-2933812 GCA_009823505.1 Rhizomys pruinosus
TTGAACTCACACAAGATCCGCCTGCCTCTGCCTCCCAATGCTAGGATTAAAGGTGTGCGCCACCACGCCTGGCTGGAATGTTTTTATTTCTTTATTTCTTCCTTTACCCATTCATTATTCGGGATGTGTTGTTTAGTCTCCATGTGTTCTTGTAGATAGTAGGGCTTATACTGGTGTTGACCTTGAGCTTTATTCCACTGTGGGCTGATAGAATACATAAAATTATTTCAATCCTTTTGTGTTTGTAGATTTTTTTTTCTGTGTCCCAGTATGTGGTCAATTTTGGAGAATGTTCCATGGGGTTCTGAGTAGAAAGTATATTCTGTGGTGTTTGGGTGGAATATTCAGTAGATGTCTGTGAGGTCCATGGTATATTGTATTGTTCTCAGATGTCTCTCTGTTTATTTTTTGTCAGCTGACCTATCCAATGTGTTCAGTGGGCTATTGAATTCCTCCACTACTAGTGTGCTTGATGAATCTGTGCCTTGAGGTCCTGTAGAATTGTGTTTATAAGGTTTGGTACACCAGAATTTGGTGTGTAGATTTCATGACTGTAATAAGGTTGTAGTGGCCCTCTTTATCTCTTCTGATTAATTTTATTTTGGAGTCTATTTTATCTGATATTAGAATAGCAACTCCTGCTTGCTTTTTGGTTCCATTTGCTTGGAATTATTTTTTTTTCCTCCTTTCACCTTAAGTTGGTGCCTATCCTTGAGCGTAAGATGTGTTTCTTTAGACAGCACATAGATGGGTTCGTTTCCTAATCCATTCTCCCAGTCTAGTCTTTTGATTGGGGAGTTCACGCCCATTAATATTTAAGGTACAATTGAAAGATGTGTGCTGCTTCTTTTTACCTTATTTCTGTTTGAATTCTTGGTCTAGGTTTGTATTTCTTCAGTTCTACTTTTATTCATTGCTCGCTCTCTCTAGCTGCTTGGGGAGAGTTGCTCCTTTCCTTTGACCTTTGAATTGCTTTCAGTATTTTCTGAAGGGTTGGTTTCCTGGACATGAATTCTTTCATCCTGTGTATTAGTCACTTTTGTTGCTGTGATAAAAAACCACCATGACCAAGGAACTATAAAAGGAAGAGTTTTATTTGAGCTATGATTGAGGTTCCAGGGAATTAGAGTCCATTGTGGAGGGAGGCATGGTGGCTGGAGGCATGGTGGCTGGAGCAGCATGCTGAGTGTCACATCTCGCAAAGAGCAGAGAGAGCGGCTGGAGACCATGAGGCTTGTTAAACTCACTAAGCCTGCCCCCAATCACGTACTTCCTCTAGCATGGCCCCACTTCTAGACCTCCAAAAACAGTGCCACCAAAACTGGAGACAAAATGTCTGAATACTACAGCCTATGGGGCCCACTCATTCAAACCCCACATTCCACTCCCTGCCCCCCTAGGCCTCCTGACCATATAAAAGCAAAACGCATTTAGTCCAAACTTTAAAAGTCCCCATAGTCTTACCAGTTTCAATGCCATTAAAAAGTCTACAGTCCAAAGTCTCTTCTGAGACTCGGCCAATCTCTTAACTGTAAGCTCCTGTAAACTCAAAAGGCAAATTACAAACTCCCCAACATACAGTGAACTGAATACCACATTCCCATTCCCAAAAGGGAGGAATAGATGGATATTGAGGAAATACTGGACCAAAACAGACTGGCTGAAAACCAGCCGGGCAAAAACCAAGTCCAGTAACTCCATGTGAGACTTCTGGGACTTGACTTCCAACGGGCTTAGTTGCTCAGCTCTTCCAGTTTGCTTGCAACATACATCACATCTCTTTCTTAGGCTGATACATACCACTCCCTGTATGCAGCTCTCCCTGGCAAATATATCTCAGGGGTCTGGCATCTCGAATGTCTCTTGGGGTCTCCCTGACAACCAGACTTCCCATTCACAGCTTCATGCAATGGCCTATTCGGGATGGCATCTCTCCTACTTTAACCACATTTGCAATTTTCTCTGCCCTGGACTTGTGGAGGCGCAAACGCTTCAGTATTTTCCTTCAAAAGCTGGCCGGATTAGCTGGTGTGGTCTTGCCATGAAGTTTACCGATTTTTTTGTTTCCTTGTAAATCTCAGGCCTCTCCTTAATCACCTTTAGTCTCCTTATGAAAGGAAGCCTCTCCTTCACAAGCCTTGGCCCACGCCTTTAATCTCCTAGTGTACTTTTCAGATTCAAACTGTACATTCTGCATTTCCTTCTGCCCCATTTGCTCTTTTCACCTGTAGATCAGTATAATATTCACCATTATAAAGCCATGCTCACCATTTCTACATTAGGCTGTCTTGAAATATCCTCTGCCCAAATATTAGTCCATTGCTTTTCAATTTAGAATCAGGCAAGCATCTGGGCTGTGGGAAAACTGCTGCCAGACTCTTTATCAAAATATCACGGTTGCTGCCTAAGTCTTTATTTTTTTTTTTCCTCTAGAACTACATTTTTGCAGCCATGCTTTCTTCCAGGATTCTACTAAAATGGGCCCCTTAAGCTCGCTTACAGTAGTCAACAGCATTTCTACGCCCAAATTTCCAAGGTCTTCCACATTTCTCCCAACATCCAAATGGTCAGGTTCTTCACAACAAACAGCCCACTCTCTGGTACCAAATTACTTTATAGTCACTTTTCTTTTGCTGTGAAAAAACAACCATGACAAGGAACTTATAAAAGGAAGAGTTATTTGAGCTTATGATGAACAGTTCCAGGGAATTAGCGTCCATTGTTGTGGAGGCATGTCGGCTGGAGACTGGGAGCAGCAAACCGCGGGTCACATCTCACAATGAGCACAGGAACAGAGAGAGGGCGACTGGGGACCACGAGGCTTGTTTATTGTTTAACTCACTAAGCCTGCCCCCAATAACGTACTTCCTCTAGCACAGTCACACCTTCTAAGACCTCCAAAAACAGTGCCACCAACTGGAGACAAATGTCTGAATACTTACAGCCTATGGGGGACACTCATTCAAATCACCATATCCTGTTTATGTCATGAAAGATTTTTCTATTTCCTTCAACTATAATTGACATTTTTGCTGGGTATAGTAATCTGGGTTGGCATCTATAATCATTTAGTACTGGGAATACTTTGTTCCACGTTCTTCTGGCTTTCCTCATTTGCACTGAAAAATTAGATGTAATTCTGATGGGCTTCACTTTATATGTAACTTGTTATTCTCTTGCAGCCTTTGGTAATTTGTCTGTTTTTGGGCATCTAGTGATATATGATATGGGGTGGGGTATTCCTTTTCTGATCGTATTTGGTGTTCTATGTGCTTCTTGTATTTGTATGGATTTGTCGTTTTTCAGTTTGGGGAAATTTTCTTCTATTATTCTGTTGAAGATCTGATGAATACATGTGTCCTGGGATTCTCCTCCTTCCCCTAGCGCTATGATGTGGAGGTTTGATCTTTTCATAGTGTCCCATATTTCCTGATTGTTCCACTCTTGTGATTTAAAAATTTTTTTCATACTCTGTTTGAGCATTGTAGTTCTTCCACCTTGTCTTCCAGTGTTGATATTCTACTTTCTGCTTCATCCAGTCTGTTACTGAGGCTTTCTCCCATCTTTTCCTGCTGATTGGATGAGTGTGCAATTTCCTTTTTCATCTCTTTAGTATTTCCCGTTCCCTTTGGAGTTTGCCATTCTCTCCTTCTGGATCCTTGACTCTGTGGTCAGTTTCCTGTTTCACTTCAGCATGGGATCTTTTCAGTATTTCTACTTCATTCCTGAGTTTGTCATTCTCTCCCTTGATTTCTTTGAATGTGTCTATTTTTGTTCTTTTAATATTTGTGTCCTGGGTTATCTCCAGGGAGAACTAATTGTTGGAGTCTTCTACAGGACTGATAGATTTTGGTGGGGAATATTTGCTTTTCCCATGTTGTTGATTTTCCTTTGTGCTTTTGACACACGGATTTGATTTGTTTATAATCTGATGCTAAATTCAAGTGCTTCTTGGTTTGATTAAAGGCTTGTTCCTCTAGGTTGGAAGTTTTGCTATCTCTTCTATTATTTTGCACTGCAAGTCACCTTCCCTGTTCCCACCTGGATAGCCACAGTAGGGGGGGGGCACTGATTTGGCCCATCCAGTCCTGTTACCTCCAAGGTGCCAGTAGGGCCTTACCTGGTCCAGTCCAGAAGTTGGAGCAGCTCCAGAGACCTGGGCACAGTCCCTGGTCCAGATGGGATGACAGCAAGGGTGTGCACAGAGGCACAGGAGTGGGGGGTCCTTACCCAGTCTGGGCAGGAAGTTAAAGCAGCTCCAGAGACCTGGGTACAGTCCTGGTCTGGCTCCAATGACAGCAGGGTATGCCTGGGGCCCTTCCCAGTCTGGGTCAGTGCTATCTTTCTTATAAAACCCAGGTGCGGTGCTGGAGAGATGACCTAATGGTTAAGAACACCGACTGCTCTTGCAGAGGATCCGGGTTCGATCCCCAGCACCCACATGGTGGCTGAGAACCGTCTGTAATTCCAGTTCCAGGGGAATCCGACGCCCTTTTCTGACCTCCGCGGCACTGCACGACACAGGTACACAAATCTACATGCAGACAGTACATTCATACACATAAAAAAATAATAAATAATTTTAATTAAAAAAAAACCCAGGCTCACCTGCCTAGGAATGGCACTGCCTACAGTCTTGAGTAATTTCATAATATTCTCCTGTTCTTCAGGAACTCCAATACTTTTTTCAACTTTTGAGACAGAATCTCCCTATATAGAATCTCCCTATGTAGTTTAGACAGCCTGGAACTTGTTATGTAGCCTGGGTTAGCCTTGAACTTGCAATCCTCCTGCCTCTGCCTCTTAAAATGTTAGGATTATAGGTCTGCACCACCACACCTACCAATTCAGTAAGCTCAAAAGACAATGTGAAAATGTGCTAACTAAAAGGATGGGCTCACCAATCCTTTAGAAAGAAATAGCCCTGTGGAGAAGAGCAGGACATGGGATATACATTTTGAGAACAGCAGAGTTTTGTGTGTGGTGTGTAGGATGTGGTGAAGACTGTAGCCCTGGGCGGCCAGGAGGTGGTGTCTGAGGTCAAAGAAGAATTTGAAGATGGGAAACGGAAGGGGACGAGAAGTTGAAAGTGCCCATTATTTATCTTTTTTTTTTTTTTTCCAGAGTTTTTAANTTGAACTCACACAAGATCCGCCTGCCTCTGCCTCCCAATGCTAGATTAAAGGTGTGCGCCACCACGCCTGGCTGGAATGTTTTTATTTTTTATTCTTCTTACTTACCCATTCATTATTCGGGATGTGTTGTTTAGTCTCCATGTTTTTCTTTTAGATAAGTAGGGCTTATACTGGTGTCGACCTTGAGCTTTATTCCACTGTGGGGCTGATAGAATACATAAAATTATTTCATCCTTTTGTGTTTTGTAGATTTTTTTTTCTGTGCCAGTATGTGGTCAATTTTGGAGGAACTTGTTCCATGGGGTTCTGAGTAGAAATTATATTGCTGGTGTTTTGGGTGAATATTCAGTAGATGTCTGTGAGGTCCAATGGTAGTATTGTATGTCATCAGATGTCTCTCTGTTTATTTTTGTCAGTCTGAACCTATCCAATGTGTTCAGTGGGCTATTGAATTCCCCCACTCTAGTGTGCTTGGGTAATCTGTGCCTTGAGGTCCTGTAGAATTAGTGTTTAAGGTTGTTACACCAGAATTTGTGTGTAGATTTCAAATGACTGTATAAGGTTGTAGTGGCCCCTTTATCTCTTCTAGATTAAGTTTTCACTTTTGAGGCCTATTTTATCTGATATTAGAAACTAGCAATCCCTGCTTGCTTTTTGGTTCACATTTGCTTGGAATATATTTTTTTTCCTCCTTTCAACCTTAAGTTGGTGCTATCCTTGAGCGTAAGATGTGTTTCTTTAGACAGCACATAAGTGGGTTTGTTTCCTAATTCCATTCTCCCAGTCTATCTTTATGATTGGGGAGTTCACGCCCCATTATATTTAAGGTTATTGAGAGATGTGTGCTGCTTCTCTTTTAACCTTATTTCTGTTTGAATCTTGGTTAGTTGTATTTCTCAGTTCTACTTTTATTCATTGCTCGCTCTCTTCTACTCGCTTGGGGAGAGTTGCTCCTTTCCTTTGGACCTTGAATTGCTTTCAGTATTTCTGAAGGGTTGTTTCCTGGACATGTATTCATTCATCTCCTGTGTATTAGCCACTTTTTGTGCTGTGATAAAACCACATGACCAAGGAACTTATAAAAGGAAGAGTTTTATTTGAGCTATGATTGACGGTTCCCAGGGAAATAGAGTCCATTGTGGAGGAGGCATGGTGGCTGAGGATGTGGCTGGAGCAGCATCTGGTGTTCACCATCTCACTACACAGGAAGCAGAGAAGAGCGGCTGGAGACCATGAGGCTTGTTAAACTTCACTAAGCCTGCCCCCAATACTGTACTTCCTCTTAAGCCATGGCCCCACTTCTAGACCTCCAAAAACAGTGCCACCAAACCTGGAGACAAATGTCTGAATACTTACAGCCTATGGGGCCATCATTCAAACCCCACACTTCCACTCCCTGCGCCCACCATAGGCCTCCTGACCATATAAAAGTCAAAACTGCATTTAGTCAACCTTAAAAGTCCCCATAGTCTTTACCAGTTTCAATGCCATTCAAAAAGTCTACAGTCCAAAGCTCTACTTCTGAGACTCCAGGCCAATCTCTTAACTGTAAGCTCCTGTAAACTCAAAAGGCAAATTACAAACTCCCAACATACAGTGGAACTGATACACATTCCCCATTCCCAAAAGGGAGGAATAGATGGATATGAAGGAAATACGACCAAAACAGATCTGGTACAAACCAGCAGGCAAAACCAGGTCAGTAGCTCCATGTGAACTTCTGGGACTTGACTTCCAACAGGGCTTAGTGGCTCAGCTCTTCCAGTTTCCTTGACAACATCACATCTCTTTCTAGGCTGATACCACTCCCTGTATGCAGCTCTCCCTGGCAAAATATCTCAGCGGTCTGGCATCTCGAATGTCGTCTTGGGGTCTCCCTGACAACCAGATTCACATTCACAGCTTCATGCAATGGCCTATTCGGGAGTGGAAATCTCTCTCTACTTTAACCACATTGCAATTTTTCTCTGCCCTGACTTGTGGAGCGCAAACGCTTCCAGTTATTTTTCCTGTTCAAGAAGCTGGCGGACTTAGCTGGGTGTGGTCTTGCCATGAAGGTACCGATTTTTTTGTTACTTGTAATCTCAGGCCTCTCCTTAATCACTTTAGTCTCCTTATGAAAGGGAGCCTCTCCTTCACAAGCCTGGCGCCACGCCTTTAATCTCCTAGTGTTACTTTTCAGATTCAAACTGTACATTCTGCATTTCCTTCTGCCACCCATTTGCTCTTTTCATGTTAGATCAGCCTATAATCATAATCACCATTAAAAGCCATTGCCACCCCATTCTACATTAGGCCTGTCTTAAATATCCTCTCACCAAATATTAGTCACATTCTTTTCAACTTAGAACTCAGGCAAGACATCTGGGCTGTGGGAAAACTGCTGCTTAGACTCTTTATCAAAATATACGGTTGCTGCCTAAGTCTTTATTTTTTTTCCTCTAGAACTACATTTTTGCAGCCGATGCTTTCTTCAGGACTTCTACTAAATGGGCCCCTTAGCTCTGCTTACAGTAGTCAAAGCTTTTCTAGCCCAAAGTTCCAAGAGTCTTCCACATTTCTCCCAACACTCAACATGGTCAGTTCTTCACACAAACAGCCCACTCTCTAGTACCAAATTACTTATAGTCACTTTTCTGTTTTGTGAATAAAACAACCATGATCAAGGAACTTATAAAGGAAGAGTTATTTGAGCTTATGATTGAACAGTTCCAGAGGAATTAGGTCCATTGTTGTGGAGTAGCATGTGCGGCTGGAGACTGGAGCAGCCAACGCGGGTCACGATCTCAACAATGAGCACAGGAAGCGAGAGAGAGGGCGACTGGGGACCACGAGGCTTGTTTAAACTCACTAAGCCTGCCCCCTAAACCGTGACTTCTCTAGCACAGTCACCCTTCACGAACCTCCAAAACAGCTGCCACAACTGGAGCAAATGTCGGGGGGGGTGAATACTTACAGCCTATGGGGGACACCTCATTCAAAACCACCAATCCGTTTATGTCAGAAAGATTTTTATTTCCCTTCATCTTGAATTGACATTTTTGCCTGGGTCATAGAATCCTGGGTTGGCATCTATGAATCATTTAGTCTGGGAATACTTTGTTTCCAAGTTCTTCCTGCCTTTTCCTCATTTGCACTGAAAAATTAGATGTAATTCGATGGCTTCACTTTATATGTAACCTTGTTATTCTCTTGCAGCATTTTGGTTAATTTGGTCTGTTTTTTGCGGCTCTAGTGATATCTATATGGGGGTGGGCGTTTCTTTTGCTGATCTATTTGGTGTTCTATGGCTTCTTGTATTTGTATGATTTGTCTGTTTTTTCAGTTTGGGGAAATTTTTCTTCTATTAATTCTGTTGAAGATCTGATGACAATACGTTGTCCTGGGATTCTACCTCCTTCCCCTAGCGCTATGATGTGGAGGTTTGATCTTTTCATAGTGTCCCATAATTTCCTGATTGTTCCACTCTTGTGATTTAAAAATTTTTTTCATACTCTGTTTGAGCATTGTAGTTCCTCCACCTTGTCTTCCAGTGTTGATATTCTACTTTCTGCTTCATCCAGTCTGTTACTGAGGCCTTTCTCCCATTTCTGCTGATTGGATGAGTGTGCAATTTCCTTTTTCATCTCTTTAGTATTTCCCGTTCCCTTTGGAGTTTTGCCATTCCTCTCCTTCTGGATCCTTGACTCTGTGGTCAGTTTCCTGTTTCACTTCAGCATGGGATCTTTTCAGTGTTTCTACTCATTCCTGAGTTTGTCATCTCTCCCTTGATTTCTTTTGAATGTGTCTATTTTTTCTTTTAATATTTGGTGTCCTGGTTTATCTCCACCAGGGAGAACTAATTGTTGAGTCTTCTATAGGACTGATAGAATTTTGGTGGGGAATATTTGCTTTTCCCATGTGTTGATTTTCCTTTGTGCTTTTGACACACGGATTTTGATTTGTTTATAATCTGATGCTAAATTCAAGTGCTTCTTGGTTTGATTAAAGGCAAGGCTTGTTCCTCTAGGTTGGAAGTTTTGCTATCTCTTCTATTATTTTGCACTGCAAGTCACCTTCCCTGTTCCCACCTGGATAGCCACAGTAGGGGGGGGGCACTGATTTGGCCCATCCAGTCCTGTTACCTCCAAGGTGCCAGTAGGGCCTTACCTGGTCCAGTCCAGAAGTTGGAGCAGCTCCAGAGACCTGGGCACAGTCCCTGGTCCAGATGGGATGACAGCAAGGGTGTGCACAGAGGCACAGGAGTGGGGGGGTCCTTACCCAGTCTGGGCAGGAAGTTAAAGCAGCTCCAGAGACCTGGGTACAGTCCTGGTCTGGCTCCAATGACAGCAGGGTATGCCTGGGGCCCTTCCCAGTCTGGGTCAGTGCTATCTTTCTTATAAAACCCAGGTGCGGTGCTGGAGAGATGACCTAATGGTTAAGAACACCGACTGCTCTTGCAGAGGATCCGGGTTCGATCCCCAGCACCCACATGGTGGCTGAGAACCGTCTGTAATTCCAGTTCCAGGGGAATCCGACGCCCTTTTCTGACCTCCGCGGCACTGCACGACACAGGTACACAAATCTACATGCAGACAGTACATTCATACACATAAAAAAATAATAAATAATTTTAATTAAAAAAAAACCCAGGCTCACCTGCCTAGGAATGGCACTGCCTACAGTCTTGAGTAATTTCATAATATTCTCCTGTTCTTCAGGAACTCCAATACTTTTTTCAACTTTTGAGACAGAATCTCCCTATATAGAATCTCCCTATGTAGTTTAGACAGCCTGGAACTTGTTATGTAACCTGGGTTAGCCTTGAACTTGCAATCCTCCTGCCTCTGCCTCTTAAAATGTTAGGATTATAGGTCTGCACCACCACACCTACCAATTCAGTAAGCTCAAAAGACAATGTGAAAATGTGCTAACTAAAAGGATGGGCTCACCAATCCTTTAGAAAGAAATAGCCCTGTGGAGAAGAGCAGGACAAGGGATATACATTTTGAGAACAGCAGAGTTTTTGTGTGGTGTGTAGGGATGTGGTGAAGACTGTAGCCCTGGGCGGCCAGGAGGTGGTGTCTGAGGTCAAAGAAGAATTTGAAGATGGGAAACAGGAAGGGGACAGAGAAGTTGAAAGTGCCCATTATTTTATCTTTTTTTTTTTTTCCAGAGTTTTAACTACCTCTCCCTGATAAGAAAGTAGAGCTTATTTTGTATTCTGGGCTTTGAAGTATGACAGAGCTGTGTTTAATGCCCAGCCTTGCTACTTGATGGTAATTTTCACAGAGTGACTTCCAAATCCCAGCCTCAGTTTTCATATTCATATTCATATATATATATTACCCAGAGAAAAGATCTACCTTATAGGCAGGGTAGGGTGGAGGGGGAATAAAATATTAGCCAGAGAAAAGATCTACCTTATAGGCAGGGTAGGGTGGAGGGGGAATAAAAGATATTGAATAGTTATGGTTCAGCATCAAGCCCAGCACATTGGTTTTTGACTCTGTTAGTTCTTGTCCTTGGTTGGGTAATCTCAGTAGTTTATTAACAGCATTCAAGCTGGGCGTGGTGGTGTACGCCTTTAATCCTAGCACTTGGGAGGCAGAGGGAGGCGGATCTTTGTGAGTTAAAGTCCAGCCTGGTCTACAGAGCTGGGGCTACAGGGAGATCCTGTCTCAAAAAGACCAAAAACAACAACAACAATAAAAAAAAACAGCATTCAAGTCAAAGAGATATGTCAGAAGGTCCTTCACACCAAGTTTCCAGACAGCTTCTGTGGGAAGTCCTTTCTTCTAAGACTGGAACTCCAAATACAGCAAACTGTGTTAGCATTTTCATCACTGTGACCAAAACACCTGACAGAAACAACTTGGGAGGATTTATTCTCACAGTTTTAGTACAAGGTTGGCTGTCTCTGTTGTACCTGGGCCACACTGTGGCAGAATATTGTGGCAGAATGGCTTGGAGGGGTAGTTACTCCAAGAAGCAATGAGAAGAGGCAAAGGACAAGTTAAGTGTTGCAGGGCACACCCCCAGTAACCTACTTCTTCTCAATACTGCCATGTTATGAGTTCATCAAGGGATGATCAAGTCAGGGGCCTCATGATCCAATCACTTAGTTAATTGGATCTTCCAGAAGGTACCCAAGCTTTCTACATAAGCTTTTTTTTAATTTTATTTATTTTTTATGTGTATGAATGTACTGTCTGCATCCAGGTTTATGCACCCATGTCATGCAATTCCACGGAGGTCAGAAGAGGGCATTGGATTCCCCTGGAACTGGGGTTAAAGATGGTTCTCAGCCACCATGTGGGTGCTGGGGATCGAACCTGGGTCCTCTGCAAGAGCAGTCGGCACTCTTAACCGCTAGGCCATCTCTCCAGCCCCAATAAGCTTTTTAAAGTATTTTATTATTTTTATTTTCTGTGCATTAGTGTATTACATGATGTAAGTGTACCTGTGTCACACAATGCCTGTGGAGGTCAAAAGAGGGATTTGGATTCCCCTCAACAGGAGTTACAGACAGTTGTTAGCAGCCCTATGGGTGCTGGGAACTGAATCCAGGTCCTCTGCAAGAGCAGCCAGTGCTCTTAACCTCTGAGCCATCTCTCCAGTCCCATATGAGCCTTTTTAGAGGTCATTTCATGTCAGAGTCATAAGACATCTTTCATTCAACATTCCACAATCATATTCCTCAGTTTCCTGTAACTTCTAAATTGCACCCAACCACCCCTTCTATGTTAGATATGTAGAGTTGTAGAGCTTTCCTCTCCCCTTTGTTGTTGTTTCTGCTTTCTCAAAGTTTCTGGTGCCAAAGGCAATCATGAAATGAAAGACATTTCCTTTTCTAGGCAATAGATAATTAAAAATAATTATGTATTGAGTGTTATCTGTATGCCAGGCAATTGGGCTATGCATCTCACAGGAGTTCTTTAATCTGTACAATAACCCTGGAGTATGGGTTATCTCAGATTTGTAGATTTGATGGTTAAATGAAATGTTTGAAAAATGTTTAGGAGGGTTGGGGATATAGTTCAGAGGTACAAGAGGCCATGGGTTAGGTTCAACAGGCATGAAGGAGGAGGAGGAGGAGAAAGAGGAGGATAAAAAGAAGGATGAAGAGGAAGAGGAGAAGAAAGAAGGGAGAAGAGAGGGAGGGGAAAGAGGAAGGAAAGGGAAGGGAAAGGGGTCTTGGAAAAATCAGTAAAAGAAGTCAGGGGTCATTGTTAGTATTATTTTTTATTAAGGAAATAGGAAGTTCAGGCTAGGATTAGTTGAGCTCTTCACCTAAAGTGAAGATTTTCTTCCCTAAAGGGAAGAAAACAGAAGGATTTGAGGTATCATTGTTCTTTAGCCTATATGAAAGATCCACTTTGTTCCATGATATCTTGATTGAAATGATGACTGTCACTCTACTCCATGGGTCCTTGCTTTACAGACCCATGGTCCACATTTTGGCCTTAACTCACTGAGATTAAGGGAACAATGAGCACTGACCCAACCCTGAGCAAACAGCATTGTTTCCCATGAGTTTTGAAACTTGAATTAATTGTTAGTTCTGGGCTATAGCAGTAGAATGTAAAACAGGAGTGCCATACTCCAGCTATAGGAAGTAAGCTAGTCTGAGAGAACACAGGAGTGCCACATTCCCAGCTATGGGAAGTAAGCTAGTCTGAGAGAACACAGGAGTGCCACATTCCCAGCTATGGGAAGTAAGCTAGTCTGAGAGAACACAGGAGTGCCACATTCCCAGCTATGGGAAGTAAGCTAGTCTGAGAGAACACAAAGCCAAAGCCTGCATAGAAGCAAGAGTTCTGGTTGTGTGGGAGCTCTGGAGGCTGTGCATCACTACTCTACCACTGTTCCCCTGTTCAACCTTGTTTGGATTCCAAGCACTAAATGTCCTTCACTTTTACCTGAGCAAGTTCTGCCTTGGTTTCTGTCACTTACAATCAAGAGTCTTAGATAAAATAAGCACCTCAGGGCTACCCCTGAACTCCACTGCCTGCTGATCCTGAAAACATTTTTTGTTTATGCTGTTCATTGTACCTAGAATGTTCCCTAATCTCCCATCTGGGCTAACTGTTCAATCTCTAAAACTCCATTTCTCATTACCTGTCTGTGATCTAACCTGCTGGAATTCAACTACACCCCCTTTAGTCTACCCAGTTCTTTCAAAGGAGGAAAATGGATACCTTTCTTAGTGTACCTAGAATTTTTCCAGTGTGTATCCCTCCTTAAGAAAGATTTGTTCCCTTACTCAGTGTCTCAGTGAGCTGCTGCAGTCTGACATGGAGTAGACTCCATAAATATTACTTTCTCCTTCTCCACGTCACCACACAGTTCCATTTTCTGCAAGTTCCCTTGCAGTTCTATTTTCTTTCCTTGCCATCAATTTTCCATTCCCTGGTACAGAGTGAGAAAATGTTCACCCGTGTCTGACCCAAGCATTTTTTTTTTGTCCTTTAGTCTAGTATTGGGGACTAATGTTTATGAGGCAAAAACTCTATAATTGATCTAAATCCTCAACTTTTTTTTTCCTTGAGACAGGATCCTGATCTGTAGCTCAAGCTGGCCTCAAACTCATGATTCTCATTTCTTAGCTTCCTAAGTGCTGGGATTATAGGGCTGAATCACCATACTGGGTTACTAGTTGTATTTTGATGAAGAAATACTAATAATTAGTTTTATAAAAATGTTGCACAAAATAATAAAAAATGATTATTGCCAAGTATAGTGTCCTGTAATCACTGCACTCAAGAGGCTGAGGTAAGAAGACTGGGAAGATTGAGAGTTTGAGGCCAGTGGACTACAGTATGGACTACAGTATGGGCTACAGTATGAGTTTAGGGCAAGCCAAAACAAGGGGAGATCTTGGTTTCAAAATAAGAATTCCTGTGGCTTGGGTATGATTGTGGATACCTTTAATTCCAGCACTCAGGAGCCAGAGACAGGCAGATTTCTATGAGTTCAAGATCAGCCTAGTGTACACAGCAAGTCCCAGGCTAGCCAGAGCTGGGGCTACATAGTGAGACCCTGTCTCAAATTAAGTAAATAAATAAAAGCTGTAAGCTAGGTGTGGTAGTGCACCTGTATAATTCAAGTACTTGGAAGATAAAGGCAAGAAGCCAGGATTTAAAACAAACAACAAACATGCTTATAAAATTAAAAAGTAAAAATTATTGTATCCCATGCTTAAGGAATGGCTTGCAAAGAAAGTTTTTAATACTGTTTAGATGGTGGGTTGTCTGGACATATGTGATATTTTATTGAGGCTACAGAGTTTATCTAGGAACTCATGCAGCAAGAAGGAATTCTATTTCTTTTTTTTTTAAAGACCTCATCTCTATTTTTTTAATTTTAATTTTTATGTGTATGAATGTATTGTCTGCATGTAGGTCTGTGCGCCCGTGTCATGCAATGCTGCAGAGGTCAGAAGAGGGTGTCGGATTCCCCTGGAACTGGAGTTAAAGATGGTTCTCAGCCACCATATGGATGCTGGGGATTGAACCCGGGTCCACTGTAAGAGCAGTCAGCGCTCTTAACTGCTAGGCCATCTCTCCAGCCCAGGAATTCTATTTCTAAAAGAACTACTTGCCAATAATCTTGGGTTCTATTTTTGTATCTCTGCTTCCTTTCAAACCTCTGTGACAGATCAATTATCCATTAGTGAGAAAGGAGGTAATGAATGTGTTCTCATATGTAGACAAAAATTCTAGGAAACTTTTTTGGCTTGGAGATTTGTGTTTTCATAATAATAATGTTATTAACAGAATGTGTAACTTTTTCTATTTATCCATAAACTCCCCTCTCTAACTCTACGACTTGGATATAAAGTGTTCTCTTTGGTCAGAAATCTTTTTTTTTTATTTTTTGGTCTTTTTGAGACAAGGATCTCCCTGTAGTTCCGGCTGTCCTGGAACTCACTATGTAGACCAGGCTGGCCTTGAACTCACAGAGATTCACCTGCCTCTGCCTCCCAAGTGCTAGGATTAAAGGCACGTGCCACCATGCCTGGCTAGAAATCTTTTTTTAATTTAATTTTTTTATGTGTATGAATGTACTGTCTGCATGTAGGTTTGTGCACCCATGTCATGCAATGCCGCGGAGGTCAGAGAGGGTGTTGGATTCCCCTGGAACTGGAGTTCTCCTGGAATTGGAGTTACAGACAGTTCTCAGCCGCCATGTGGGTGCTGGGGATCGAATCTGGGTCCTCTGCAAGAGCAGTCGGTGCTCTTAACTGCTAGGCTATCTCTCCAGCCCAGAAATCTCTTTTCTAAGTCCTGGGAATATTGTTTATTCAGCATGATCTTTTAGTTTGTACTATGTTGCTTTTTCTCTTTTTTTTTTTTTTTTTTTGGTCTTTTCAAGACAGGGTCTCCCTGTAGCCCCAGGTGTCCTGGAACTCACTCTGTAGACCAGGCTGGCCTTGAACTCACAAAGATCCGCCTGCCTCTGCCTCCCAAGTGCTAGGATTAAAGGCGTGTGCCACCATGCCTGGCTGCTTTTTCTTGATGGCTATTTTTTTGTGAAAATCTTTGTCTCCTAAAGTTACATATGGAGTTGATATGATCTTGAAGCTGAGGATGATCCTCAATACCTGATGCTCTTGCTTCCATTTTCCAAGTGCTGGGAATACAGGCATGCCCCACTGCTTTTCTAAAATTAATTTTAATTGGTCCATAAGTTTGCCCAATTCCAAATTTTCCCTATCCCAAGAGAAAACTGGACCGGGTGCACTCTGTTTATAAGATGATGTATTCAAGAGGGCCTACTAAATAAATTACCTGTTATAGATTTATAAATGTGTTACAATAAACATCTTGTCCTTCCTTACATCCTCAGTCTCTGAATGATCAGTAGTGTTGTGTAAACAAGCTTCAGAAGTTGGGTACCTAAACTAATAATTTATCTTTTTGCTTTTTTTTCAAAAAAAAAATTTTTAGACAGCATCTTGCTGTGTATCCCTGACTGGTCTGGCTTGGAACTATGTAAACCAGGCTAGCCTTAAACCTGCAGCAGATCCTCCTGCCTCTGCCTCCTTTATGACAACTAATAACAAATACAGATACAAATACAAATAGTGGCACTCGGGAGGCAGAGGCAGGTGGATCTTTGTGAGTTCAAGGCCAGCCTGGTCTACAGAGCAAATTTCAGGACAGCTGGGGCTACAGGGAGACCCTGTCTCGAAAAGACCAAAAAAACCAAACCAAAACAAAACAAAACAAAAAAACAAATACAAATAGTGAGACACAATTCTTGCCTGTTTAGCTTTCTGTTCATGGACTTATAAAGGGTATTGTTCAAGTTTGTTTTCAATTGTTGTGACAAACCAATACCAACTTGGGGAGGAAAGGTTTTATTCATCTTTCATCTCCCAGGTCACAGTTCATCACTGTGAGGGAGCCCAAGGTAGGAACTCAGGGAAGGAACCTGGAGGCAGGAAGCGAAGTACAGGCCACAGAGGAATGATGTTTACTGGCTTTCTCCCCTGATCCATGGTCATCCTGCTTTCTTATACAATGCAGGACCACCTGCCCGGGGGGAGGGGGGCGTGGACTACCTCCTACATCACCCAACAATTAAGAAAGTACCCCAGAGATGTGGCCACAGGCCATTCCATTGGAGGCAATTCCCCAACTAGGCTCCCTCAACCCAGGTGTGTCAAGTTGATACTAAAGCTATCCAGCCCAGGCACAGACATAATTTATACAGCCTGTAGTTCTAGCTTAACATTATACACAGTAGATGTCTGATAGATGTAAGAAACGACATTAATTATTCTTAGAGTTCCTCTGTGGGGAAACAGCATTACAAGTCAAATGTTAATAGCTATCTTGAGTTGGGGATGTAGCTTATCTGAGATTGCTTCATAAGGCCCAAGCACTGTGGAAATAAATAACAATAAAATCAACCTTTTAGGATGGGGTAGAGTGCTTGTTGAACATGTGCAAGATCTGTGTGTTAGATCACCAACCCTGAAAAACCAAAACCACTTTAGTATTAAGATTGGTGAACTTCTCTGCTGGTATTTCTTGGTATAACCTGCACGTTGGAAGGCTGTATCCATTCTTTCTCTGCCTTTGAGTTGGTGTCGTTTTGACCTGTGAGAACATACAAATCTTTTCCCATGGTTAGTCTTAAGATTAAATTGAAAGTTTTGGACAAAAAGGTTTAATATGTAACTGTATCTCCCCTTTTTTAAATTTTATTTTATTTTTTGACCCATGAGTCTCAGGAAGGCAGTTGTAGTCACACGTACCTGTAGGCAGGAATAAAGGTGTTAATTTCATTAAATTTGTCCATTTTTTTTCGGGGGGGGAGAGATAGATGATGTTAATATTGGGAAAGCAAAAACTTTAAATCCTTTAGTTAATATCACTACAGGTAAAAGAGGCAATTGCTACAAAGCTGATATCTGCATAACACAAACAAATATAGAGAACTCTTGTATACTGTTGGTGGAAATATAAAATTTGCTGGAATAAATGTAAAATATTTAAAATAAAATAAAAATATAATTTTTAAATTAAATTACCATTAATAGGAATATAGACCCCATGTCCCTCTCCCGGCCGTCCCGCCCCTTCCACCCCTCCCGGTTCACCATTTCAGTCGGTTTTCTGATGCAGTCTTTCAGTTCTTGTTCTTCTTTTAATATGTATCCCTCGTCACAGGAAATACCTAATCACTGGGTTTTAGTAGCATCCAACAATGGAGGTGATACCATTCGTCATTTGTTTTTCTGTGATGTGTTACTTCACTTAATATCCTCCAGCTCCATCCATTTACCTGCAAAGTCAGATTATATCCTTCTTTATTGCTGCCCCTCCGAACCTCCCTATTGTGTCGCATGTACCACATTTTTTGTAATCCAGTCATCTGTTGTGGGGCATTTTGGTTGGTTCCGGCTTTTTGCTATTGTGAGACAGAGCTGCAATAAATATAGCCTTGCATGTATTTCTCCCCAGTAAGATGAGTCTTGTGGGTAGTATACCTTAGGAGTGGTATGACCTGGACCAAATGGCCAAGTCTCATTTTTGAGTCTTCCCGAAGGGTTTCCTCACAGCTGCTTTTCCATCAGTCGGCTGTACAAGTTACGATTTCCCACCAGTAGTGGATGATGTTCCCCTTTCCCCACAACCTCTCCCAGCACTTGGTTATCATTGTTCTCTTGATCCTGGCCAGTCTTTTTACCGGGGTTGAAGGTGATATCTTAGAGTGGTCCTTAATTTGCATTTCCCTACTAGTAGATATGTTTGAACAGTTTTTAAGATGCTTCTTAGCCATCTCTAGCTCCTCCTCGTCTGTGAAGTCTCTATTCAGCTCTTTGCTGCCATCTTTTGCAGTGATTTCTTGTGTCTTTCTTTTTCTTTGTTTTTTCAGTAGTTTGTATACTTTGGAAATGAATGCTTTGTCAGATGTATCACTGCAGTAAAGTTTCTCCCACTTCTATGGGTTTTCTCTTTAGCTTCTGCTTGATTGTTTTTCTTTTCACTGTACACAAGCGTACTTATTTAATGAGGTCCATTAGTCAAATTACCTCATCTTTAACATTTTCATTGGGCACCTGTATTCAATGTGCGTGAATCATTCTTAAAACTAAAAGGAATAAAGCCTCAGACTGCTACAGGCAGCAAACATCACTGAGGACCAGAAGGTGTAGCATCTGTTTACAGGGAGTCCTAATGAACTTTACCTACCTTCTAGGTGCAGCACAGTTTTAAAATGAGAACCTCCTTAACTCTTTTATATAGAACAAAGAAAAACAGGTGGTAATGAAGTATCCTTTAATGGTAAATTAGAGCCGACTGTTATAGAAGTAATCTCGTATAATGACACTGGAAAAATGGCTTTATTCAATTGACTAATATACAGTAGGAACTATAAAAAGGATTATTGTCTATCCAATCTGTCCAATAGACCATACACTTAAATACTACTTTAAGTAGTTCATATAATTAAAACAAGAGATTACTGATAGCAGCAATGGATTAATGGATTATTCTGCCAAGGAGATGCTAGCCAGGGGAACCCAACCCCCCCCAAAAGGTTAGATGCTTATTGCCTGTAAACTGGTATACCTGAAGAAGAGAGGTGGTAAGGTCTGCCCTGTTGTCAATGACCTAATGTAACCATGGTAGGATTGTATCAGATCGCGCTTACAAGTATACAGTTGGTCTCTGGAATACCAGAAAGTGTTTACCAAAGGCCACTGAACTAAGAAAGCAAATGTTGGTCTCCTAGAGTCAAGCAAAACATCCCAACTCCGCCACCAACTCATCTACAACCCCAATTGCTTGGGATACGTGTGCATCCAGGCAACCATATGTCCTGTATAGCCCCAATTTATTTGATTAGTATCTCCGCTCCTTGGACGAATAACTCATGGATGTTGCCACAAGCTTATACCTTCTAGTGATTAGGAGATCTATATGCCACAGTAAGGCCTAGTCATCTCTCTCAGGGTAAAAAGAAAATTAATTCAGGGATTAAGACACCAGCCAGACATCTGTGTCTATAGCCAAAGTAACCTACCATAAAATAACTAATGGCAATGTTTAAATACATATAGATCTAACCGTTGTGCTTCATTAGTAGGAATTGAAAGCCCTGTCCTTGGCAATAGGGCATCCCGTGAAAGGAAACAGCCCAGAACTGATTAGAGTCCAAGACAAAGTAGACTGTTGTGCTTTCTTTCCACCTGTGCACCCCATCTCTAAGGAACAGCTGTGGAAGAGGGGAGTGGTATATTGTAGGAGCTGTGATGGGGTGAACGGTAAAAACTATGACAAATATAGTCCCTGACACTTAATGTATGATCAACTTGATTGAACATTCAAGGCCCCTCCAGCGGAATGGTGGGAGTCTTGGGCTGCATGTGGGCTGGGATCAACAACTTGCTGCAAATTGGTTTTACATATGAAGGTCATCTTGTTGCGGGGAAAAAAAAAGCAAGCGCGGATCTAGATACTACATTGTGAACAGTGGGAATATAAAATGCTAGTTGTTTGATTTATAGTTAGTATTGGGTTGGTCTCTATATTTTTCTGAAATACACAACAAGCAAAATTGGTAACACTTCTTTTTACTTGTAGGACAATTTAAAGGAATTAAGCTTAAATTTTTTACTTACCAAATAAGTAGAAGTCTTAGGCCAGTCATAAAGCGTTAAAGAACAAAGTGTTTATTGGGTTAAATTTTATTTAGCAGGTATTCAACGCTGCCCAAGCTTTATCCACCAATTATAGGATATTTTAATGGCTTAGTGAATTGTTTATGTTAATTAAATTTAGGTGTAGGTTTTTGGTGGAAATGGTAATACAATGAACTAATTGGGAATATAAAATGTTATTTGGTTTTATTTATAATTTGGATCGGGTTAAAGTATACAAATGGCCTATATAATTTTCTGAATAACCAATATCACATTTTAACACTTTCTTTACTTGTAAGACGAGTTAAAAGGAACTAAGCTTAAATTTCCTTCCCAAAATAAGTAGCATACAGTCAAGGAGAACCAGTTTTACTGGTAAATGTAATGAAAGCTTTTGCCTTGGCTCCTGTTTATGGTGTAATACAACTTAGGCATAACATAGGTCAACTCATAAAATCTAAAAAAGAAAAAAAAAAAAAAAAGAGGCGGTGGGATGTGGGGTATCTCTCCTTCTTGGAGCATGGGATACAAATGGCAAACTCTGTGTTTCAATCCTATTGATAATTTTCATTTTTCTATTCTATCTTGAAATAACCATGGGGCGACTTTTTCATGTTCCCCAGGTAAAACATCACCACTCTAAAATGCTGAAACCCATACCACTTATGGCTGGTGCAAGGGAGAACTGGTGAATGCCAGCATAAGAGGTTGACCCATCGGAACATTAAGGAATGAGGAACCTCATACTGCCTGAGACACGGACACTGAGCATCTCTATGAATAATATTGGGGTTGACGGTTTATAATGGACCCTAATGCTGAGAAACCTTCCTACCCTCGCCAGCCCCCCTTTTTTTTTTTGTTTTTTGTTTTTAGTAAAAAGAATAACAGGAGGGTAATGAAACCACTCCCAAACTTTAAACTAGAGCCAATTGTTACGTTGGTAATTTCCTATAAAACAGGAATAACGTATTAACTGATTGAAATAGGCATAGGAAATGTGAAAGGATATTTCTCTATCTAGAGCCAAATTATAGTAAAAGTTTTATAAAGTTGTGTAATTAAGCAAAATATAGTACTACAGGAAAGCTCTGACATCAGCAATGAATTATTCTGCCTAGGAGATTTTGGCTAGGGGATTCAAACACCGCCCCCCCCCCAAATTATAAAGGCCTTTTGCCTATAAGTGGGATATATGCAAGAGAAAGCAGTAAGTCCCTGTTGTTCGAAGACCTGGTGTGAGCATGAAAAATTTTATGAGACATCACATGCTAATGCGTAAAACCGCCTCTGAAATGCTAAGCGTTACCAAAGGCAAAATACAGCAATACAATCAAATATGGGTCTCCCTGAGACAAACAAGACTCCTCTGAAAATATCAGCTACACCTCAACAGCCGCTGGAGATACTGTGCAACGTGGCAGCCGAGTTCCTTAATATATCCAAAACTATTTGGCTATTAGCTCGCTCCTTAGAGGAATACCTCAAAGCGGATCCCACAAGCTTATGTCCTCTAGTGGTTAGGCGATGTTATAAGCCACAAGAAGAACTGATCACCCTTTATAGAGAAACCACAGTTTGCAGATTAGCAAACCATCCAAGCATCTGTGTCGATGCTCACAGCTTTAGCCTTGACACAAGAAGTGGTACTGCTTAAATCCCTGTACATCCATAGCGTGGAGCTTTGGTTAGTATGACTAAAAGGGTATCACTGGGAAAGCTGTCGATCCATGAAGGGAAACAAACCTGAAAGACTGGAGTCCAAAATGACAACTCCAAAGAAATTAGACTGTTTTCATCTCAACCACTTGTGCCCCTTTCCCAAGGCCCAGGGAACAAACAAAGCGGAAGAGGAGGCGGTGTATATTGTAAAGGCGGTGGAGGATGAGGGATATCATGAGACTATAGGAATATAGCCTGGACACCTGATTGATCAACATGCCCATGCATACAAGCATCTTCTCCAATTGGACTATGGGAATACTGGGTTGTTTCAAAATTGGACATAGATAACTTGCAAAATGCACAATTACTTAATTGTATGACAATACTGAGGTAACATCAGTTGTTAGCTGCAACAGCTGTGTCTTGTAGTAATAGAATCCCTTAAAAAAAATAAAAATAAAAAATTAAAAAAAAAAGATAAAGGTTTAAAACCCGTTGAAAACATGAAAAAAAAAAAAAAAAAAAAAAAAAACACACCACCAGCTGGGTATGGTGGCACATACCAGGGAGGTAGAGACAGGATTACAAGTTTGAGACCAGTCTGGGCTACTTGGTGAAATTTTGTCTGAAACAACAACAAAAAATAAGTCCCACAAAAGCTCAAAACAGACAAAATCCCAGTGTACTCGTGGGAAGTGGGTGAGAAATACCAACCCGACTGAAGGAAATTTTGGCCACTGATGATGGCTGGGAGAGTCAGTCTCTTTCAAGGCTGGTCCCCTTGGTAGGTTAACCAGGCTCTAGTGGGTGGAGCTGCCCACTGAAGGACATTTGGAGATGCAAATTTGACTCTATAGGCTATAGAGATAAACAGATAGATAGATAGGGGGCGGAGAATAGGCGAGATGTTAAGAGCACCAGACTGCTCTTGCAGAGGGCACCGAGGGGTTTGCATCCCCAGCACCCACATGGGGCTGAGAACTCATCTTTAAACTCCAGTTCCAGGGGAATCTGACACCCGCTTCTGACCTCCGCAGCATTGCACGACATAGTGCACAAATCCTACATGCAGACATCAGTACAGCAAAAAAAAAAACAATAAAAAAAATTAAAATATTATTTTAAAGAGAGCAAAGCTGATGTCGATCACATTAAAATGGGGCAGGGCACAGGAGGGGGAGGCAATGGAGGGGGCGCAACGGAAGATCAACACCCTCCGTGAAATTGTACCAAAATCTAAAAATTCAATTGAGAAATAAAGAATTGTTAAAAAAAAAAAAAAACAAGTCAGAGGCTGAGAGATGGCCTAGCCGGTTAAGAGTGCAGACTGCTCTTACAGAGGACCCGGGTTGATCCCAGCACCCACAGGGGGCTGATACCGTCAGCACCCACATGGTGGCTGAGAACCGTCTGTAACTCCAATTCCAGGAGAACTCCAGTTCCAGGGGAATCCGACACCTTCTTCTGACCTCCGTGGCATTGCATGACACGGGTGCACAAACCTACATGCAGACAGTACATTCATACACATAAATAAAATATTTAAAAAAAAAAAAAACCAAAGTCATCTTCTGTAAGTGTAAATAATTAATACACTAAATAATTTAGGTATTACTATCATGTTTCAAAAATGTTGGGCTATGATCTGAAATATTTATTTTATTTAGACTATAAAGACTGGCCAAGGGGACCAAGCATGTGAAGTGGAATGCATGCTCTTTTTCTGCAGTTTAAACATAAACTGTATGAAGAAAATGTTTCTAATTACAATTCTGCTTTTCCCCCTCCATTAATCTCATCTTTCTTCAAAGCTAATGGTGTATATAATGACTCCACATCAAAGCGTCATTTCTAATGGTTGAAGAGAAGTTAGTTTTATTAGAAAAAAAGAATTAAAAACCCACCACAGAACAATTTGTTGAAGTTATTTTGGAGCTGACTTACAAATCATTCTTCATGAAATAGGCTTCATCCCCAATGTGCGCTCTCCTGTCATACGCCTGTCAGTGCTTTGCCTTCCCTCCCATGGGCTTTCTTCCCCATACTCTTATGTGTACCATCTTCACATGGTATTTCAAGGATTCTTTTTCCGTATTTCCTTCATTGGACCATAAGCTCTTTGAGGGCAACAGTACTTGTTCAACAGTATATATACTCAATGCTTTGTACAATGCTTAGCTGGTAAGTTATTCAGCCAAGATGGGTAAAGTGAATGAGTGATGTCTCTCATTAATGTAGTACTTTAGGCCTTCAAAGCAGTTTTCTGTATTATTTGACTCTCATGCCACTCTTTTCTTTCCTCAGGCTCTTAGTATACAGTTGAGGCCGGCCTGGAACTCATTATGTAGCTCAAGTTGGCCTTGATCTTTCTGCCTCCACCTCTACTTCTCGGTTTATATCCATGTGCTACCATACCTGGCTTTTTACTTTCATAATACTCTTTAAAAAACATTTTTATTATTTTTTAAAATTTTTTATTATCAAACTTTTTTCATAAGTCATACATTTCTCAATCAAATCCAGAGTTGCTTCCCCTTCCATGTCCTCCACCCCACCCCACCTGAGTTCCTGCACTCTGCCCTACATGTCCTGTATTATTTTCTGAGTCTTTCCAGAGTTTGTTGTTCTCTCCAACTTGTATTGCTACAGAATCCTCCAAAACTTAATTTTTTTATGTATGAGTGTTTTGCCTGCATGTGTGGAAGTAAACATATGTGTGCAATGCCCATAAGAGGGCATTGGATCCCTTGGAACTGGAGTTAAGAGTGACTGTTATCCACTATGTGCATGCGAGGGAACTAAACCCAGGTCCTCTTACTCACTGAGCCATTTCTCCAGACTCCTCATAATACTCTTGAAGCAAGCAGAATACCCATTCATTCAATGGCTAGGAAAGCTGAGGGCAGGTTAGTTGCACTTTCAGGAAATACCGAGACTCCAGTTTGTGGATTCCTGTATTGGAAGGTTTTTGTTGTTGTTTGCTTTTACAGCTGTGTATCTCCTGAGCCAAGATACAACAACTAATTCTCTGAGACCTTTTCACTGTCCCCTTTCCCCACATTTTACTCCTCTTTTGAATTCTTTTACTTTCAATTTAGCTCTAATTTTCATTTAAGAATCAAGTATTGGGCTGGAGAGACGGCCTAGCGGTTAAGAGCACCGACTGCTCTTGCAGAGGACCCAGGTTCGATCTCCAGCACCCACATGGCTGCTAAGAACTGTCTTTGACTCCAGTTCCAGGGGAATCCGACACCCTGTTCTGACCTCCGCGGCAGTGCACGACATGGGTGCACAAACCTGCATGCAGACAGTACATTCATACACATAAAAAAAAAGAATCAAGTATTTACATGAAATGCACAAAGCTTCAATAAAAATTGGCTTTGAAAAAAAAGAATCAAGTATTTCCTATATACAGATGCAAAATTAAAAATACACATTCTTCTGCCCATTTTCTAGTTCCTCTAGTGCAGCCTCCTGGCAGTGGTGTGGAAGCACAAAATTTGACATAAAATGAGGGTGATCACATGAGGAGAGGAAGATGTGGCTGACCAGTGTGGCCAGGGGAACTTCTCAGAGAACTATCAGGACAAGGACCTGATACTCATACTGAGGTCCTGGCCTTGCTATCCTTTTCTCCACTTCTCCAATTGTAACATTTTTCTCAAGGTGAAGTCTTGAGAAAATGAAGAAATGAACTAGTAGAGTTGGGAGAATGACGCTGGCCAGGCTTCATCAGATGCCAAGTGTTTGGGGAAAGGGTGATGTAGTCAAAGGAAGGGTGGAAAGTAGTCATTGTTTCCTTGTGGACATTAATTAATAACTGCATACAATTGGACTCAGTGGTATTTAGTTCTTTGCATATAGGCTGGCAGGTTGAAGCTAAGCAGGAGGAGTGAACTTTTTGTTAAGGATTTATTTTTATTATTTTGTTAATTAAATTTTTATCAATAGAAGTCTCTTATTGTGCCAAAAAATTCCCAAATCACTTTTATAATCCGGGGTATTGTTTCTGGAGCTGGATAATTCATATCTTACTCACCAAATTGCTGCACTGCTCTTTTTCAGAACATAGACACCATCCCTCAGTTTTCTGATTTCAACCAAAAACTCATTCTCTTGAATAATGACACTGACAGGGAGGCGAGTATTCACAGAGCTCTTCTTGTAATGGAAGCCTGAAGAAACACCTTTGTTCATGTTCTGGATGTGACTACAGATATTTCATATGGTAGCCAGTTTTTATCTATTTCCCCACCATTTGTCAACTTGGAGCCTCTTTTCTTTCCAAGGAGATGGGGCTCTACATTGATGAGATTGAAGTCACTCTGGAGGGTTCATCTGGGGCCTTTCAAAATAATTGTGCATCCCTTCAGAGTGATGTCAATAGTTTAGTTTTGGAGAATGGTCTTCATTCTCACACTAAATATGGGAAAGAGGGGTTTTCTTTCATTATGTAATCTCTTGGGGCCCTGCATCTTTATTTTTTTATATGTATCTCTGTGTGCCTACTTGTCTGAATGTATTATATGCATTCAGTACCCAGCAAAGGCCAGAAGTGGGCATCAGATCTCCCTAGAACTGCAACTACAGACAGTTGTAAGCTGCTATGTGGGTACTGGGATGGAACCCAGGTTCTCTAGAAGAGCAGTATGTGCTCTTTACCACAATCTCTCTAGCTCCATGAGGGAATTTTTTTTAATTATTATGTGCTCTTTACCACCATCTCTCTAGCTCCAGGAGGGAATGTTTTTTAATTATTATATAACTAAGGAATATAGTAAGGAATATTATATAAGGAATATAATTCTTTCTTGTATGTATCAGAACTCGTACTGAATAATGAGCTGAGTTGCAAAAGAGGATTTATTTTTGCACTTGTCTTTCAAGTCTTTGTCCACATACACACAGGGTGCTTCAGGACAGAACTTCTTTTTTAATATTTTATTTACTATTTTTATTTTTGTGTGTATGAGTGTATTAGCTGCATGTATGTGAGTACATTCGTGTTGTGCAATGCCCATGGATGTCTGAAAAGGGCACTGAATCCCCTGGAACTGGAGTTACAGACAGTTGTTAGCTGCCATGTGGGTGTTGGGAATCAAACCTGGGTCCTATGCAGGAGCAGCCAGTGCTCTTAACTACTGAGCCATCTCTCCAGCCCAGGAGGGAATCTCTTAATTGGCCTTGTGTGGGGGTACACTCAGGGGAGTGTGCAATGGTGGGCACATATGTTAGGTGCCAGAGGTCAAGATCAGGTGTTCTCATTTGCTCTCCAACTTATTTTCTGAGACCACGTCTCTCACTGAACCCAGAGCTTGCCAATTCAGCTGTACTGGCTGGTCACATCAAGCACTTTACTAACAGCCATCTCCCTTCCCCTTTCTGTAGATTGTTTTTATTTGTTTGGTTTTTTTTGTATTTTTGAGACAGGGTCTCCCTTTAGTCTCAGATGGCCTGGAGCTCGCTCTGTAGACCAGGCTGGCCTTTAACTCACAGAGATCCACCTGCCTCTGCCTCCCGGGTGCTGGGATTAAAGGCGTGCACCACCACGCCCGCCCAGCACTAAAGACAGTTCTTAGCTGCCATATGGGTGCTGGGAATCGAACCCAGGTCCTCTGCAAGAGCAGTCAGTGCTCTTAACTGCTGAGTCACCTCTCCAGCCCCCTGTAGATTCTTGACTTGGTTTATAGTATCTTTCTTTTTCCCCAAACAGGTGGCTCAGACTAACTCAGGACTTTACATCATCTGCTCCAGGTTTCCCTGAGCTGGAGTTTCAGGTGTGTGCCACCATAGCCTGGCAGAGTCCTTTTCATAAAGTAGTCAAAAGCACTATAGCCTCATACAGTCAAGGAAAATGAATGTTATGCATGTTTTGGAGTGGCATAGATGACTATATCATCAGGAAGTTAAAATGAGGACAAGGAGTTTTGGGAATGTAGAATAAATAGCACAGTGGTAGAACCAGTGCTTAGAATTCACGAAGCCTTGGGTTCACTTTAGCCACTGCCCACCTGGGGAAGGAGGGACATAACAAATTTGTTAGACTTGCGTCAACTTCACACACGACACTGAGATCATAAACAGCACTACAACAATGGCATCACTCCATATACATCTGCCCCCTCATATCTAATTCACCAGAATACTACACACAGAAACTTAGGTGACACACACATTATATCTTTCAATTAGTAATTAGTTAAACTAGAACCTCCCGTTAGTGTTACCTCATCTTTACCTGAAACTTCATATATATAATATTTTACTCCTAAGTGGGATCCTATGATCAGAACTAATAGTATAAATTAACAGATAAGGAACTGAGATTCAGAGAGGTCAAGCAACTTGCTCAAGGCCACACACTTGGTTACATGGGACTCTAGAATTCTGGCTTTTAATTCTTGGGCTAAACTGTATCACATGGCATACATATATTCAATTGAACCAAGGAGTATGTGTTGTTTTCTGCCTATAGCATATATATATATATATATATGCACACAAATATATATGCCATATATATATGTATTATATATCATATATACATACTAGATATATATCACATTAGGGACACATGCATGGCTTGTGTATACTGTTATGTTTCTCCTGTGCTTCTAGGTCAGATATCAGCCATTCCTCAAGGCCTCATATCCTCACAAGTTACATATGAATTGGTTTAAGCAAAGCGTTTTGATCCGGGACTCCGCGAAGGTGGTACTAGGAATCTGAGGTTGGGACCACCTAGATCTACGCTAGGTGTTGTGATGCAATGATGACCAAGCCAGACAGCGTCTTCCTCATAGGACATCACTGTATATAGGTCAAAGTTATGGCTAATAGGATGTACACTAGCCAGTCAATCCACTTCATTGTTCTTCAGCAAAGAAATCTGGAAGAGCAGCAGATATGCTGCGCACAGACACAAATAACAGGGCAGAAGTAGGTTAAGTAAAAATAAAAACACTTTCATGGGATTGAATTTGAGTTAGAGGGTAAGGGCCAAGTGTAATCCGAGATAAAGAGGTTGCGTACCCAGCATGCAGCGGAGATAAGGGGTGTGGCCGCTGGGCTCCACCCCACCAATTCGCCCCAGCTCCAGGCCTGGCTACGCTGCGACCATGGGATTCTTCCCGAGACCAGGAGGAAGGACGGCTGTAATGACTGGACTCTTCAGTGCCCTTTGTGAAGTGCGGCAGGGTGTCCCCAGAACCCGTCCAAGGGTCTCCCTTTCCCTAGGCACCCACCTTTTCCACCCCACCAGGTCCCAGCGCTACAGTCCCTACCTCCCGCTGCCGGCCTCCTCCCGCGTGAGGCCTGGAGGAGGTGGAACAAGCACTCCAGATCTCGCGAGAGGTTCTCCAAATCCCGCGAGACTCGCTCGCCGCCGCTGCTTCTTACGTCTTTCCCTTTGACAAGTCGCCGCCGCTGCAGCAAAGTAAATAAATAAATAAATAAAGGACCCGGCTACTGCAGCCACCGGCGAACCGGTGCCAGGCACGGGAGCCGCACCCCACCGCCTCCAGCTCCCGACCCGCGTACGGCAACGCCTTCTCCTTCGTTCCCTCGGCCTCGGGTGCGTACGCTCGGCTGCTCCAGCCAGGCCGAACCGGGCCGTTCCCGGGCGCTCTGCGGAGAGACGCTGTCCGGGTGCCCGTGGGCGGCGGGGGCAGGCCCGAGGGGACCCCGAGGCTTCCTGCCACCTCGGCTCCTCGGAAGCCTCCTGGAGGGCGAGCCACCTCCCGACAGCCTCCGGACCCACCCCTGGGGCGGCAGGCTGGCCATCCGTGTCCGGGGCTCCGCGGGTCGCGTCTGTGACCTCCCCTTTATACGCGCACAAGCCGGAGCCCCTCCTTATCCCGGAGAGCCGCGGCTCCGCTCTCTCCGTCCGGGCCGGCTCTACAGGGTGGAGGCTGGGACGATGAGCCTTCTCCTCGCCTCTGTTTGTGGGTGGGGGCAGCTCATCATTTCGGTAAAGCTCCCTCCCCATCTTTTGCCTGGTAAAATAACTGTGTAAAGCCTTGGCTCCCGGGAGCGGAGACGAGGCGGTATTGTGTGGTCTCCCGGGGAGAGGTGAATGGTGGGGATGACAGGCGCTGTCCCAGGGAACATGGGCATGGGCGGCAGGTTCCTAGGAGACACAGGAGTGAAACCTGGTACCTACCTCTCCTTGGAGGTTATGTAAAGACATGATATAGGGAGCTGTGGAGCACAGGGGTAGAATTTGCGTTAGTGTTTTTTTTTTTGTTTGTTTTGTTTTTTGTTTGTTTTTTTAATGTCTGTAATACTTTGAAAACGTTTCCTTTCTTTTTCAAATAGTACTTGGCTGGTCCTTGCACCAGACTTCCTTATTTTATATATGCTCCTAAAATGATTCGTTTTGTTTGAGTCATTTCTGTGGCCTGCTTGATGAAAGCTGGTTACTTGTTCCTTATCTTCATTATCACTGGCTGTACTATGCTGTCACCATCTTTCATTGGACTCTTTCAAAAGGATTGTTGCTCAAATGATTTTAAAAATTAAACGTTAAAATTTCTGTTTTTGACTAATACATTTACTGTTGTTTGTGATGGGTCCTCTATATACGGGCAGTGTTTGTGAAAAGCAAAGAAAATGATTATTTACGATGAGAAGAAACCTATTTAAGTCTCAAAGTTTTTTAAATCGACAGAAATGTACCTTTGATTATATGTTTCCATACCATGTGTTTATATATAGGCAAAAGTGAATGTCCTAGAGTGCCTGTATTATGTATAAGTGTTATACACATATGTACTCTGTACCTACACGCATTTGAATATCTTAGAAGTGAGCTAAAATATATTGTCGGGGCTGGAGAGATAGCCTAGCGGTTAAGAGCGCCGACTGCTCTTGCAGAGGACCCCGGGTTCGATCCCCAGCACCCACATGGTGGCCGAGAACTGTCTTTGACTCCAGTTCCAGGGGAATCCGACACCCTCTTCTGACCTCCTCGGCATTGCACGACATGGGTGCACAAGCATGCATGCAGACAGTACATTCATACACATAAAAAAATAAATAAATAAAATGTCATAGTTTTGAGAAAGACAATATTAGGTAGGGAAAAGAATGGTTACACAATTTCTCTGGAGTCACATGACAGGATTGTATGGCAGAAAGAGATAATCTAGGGAAGTTGCAAATATGGAGGCTTTTAAAAATAGGATAGATTGTTGGTTACCATTGAAATGGATTAAATGACCTATTAAGGTCTCTTGTAATTCGAAACTTTTATGAATTTTGCTTTCCCTCAGGTTCTTGGCACCTTGCTTCTTAGATTTCCAGTCTTGCCATTTATATGTGACACTGATTCATTAATTTGCTAGTCATGTAATCCACTCCCATCCAGTCATGGTCATTAAAATAAACCAGTCCTGAAAATCCCATTTTAAAGGAATTTCAGAGAAATGTATTGTTGATTGGGCTGGATTGGACAATAGAACATGCACTATAGTAAGTAGTGAGACAGACTTCCTGTTTCAAGCAGAAAGACCAGATCCAGTGGACAGCTGATTTTTACAGTTCAGATTTTTAGAACTTAATAACAATGATGTTATAGTTTGGGAGAAGGATTGTGTTTGGGAAGATTGGTGTTGTGTTAGGTCAAAGCAAACTCGTGAAACAAAACTTGAACTTAAGGTAGAAGCAGAATGATTAAGATTCCCGGGCAAGTCTTAGCTCAATGAGAGACAAACAAACAAAAAACAAACAAGCTTTTGGAATTTTGTAGGTGGGCTACCATAAAAGCAACAAACTTCTTTGAAGATAACTTTTTTTATTGTTTATAGAACTTTGCCTTAATAAATACATGAAACAGATTATGGATACATTCTAGATAGAGATTATCATGATGTGAACACAGAATATTGACTGGGTCACTTAAAAAGGAATTTGCAAAGTAACTTCACCTTTTTTTTTTTTTTAAACTGAGGTAAGGGAGCTCCTCTTCCCCCTTCCAAGTACTGAGAATACAGGGAGCATAGTTATAGAGGGAGTTCCTACATACCCTCCAGTCAACATTCCTTTGTGTCAGGAACTTATGTAACCATAGACCAGTTATCAAAACCAGAAAATTAGGATTGAGCTATAGATTTTTTAGAGATGGCCTAGCGGTTAAGAGCGCCGACCGCTCTTGCAGAGGACCCGGGTTCGATCCCCAGCACCCACATGGCGGCCGAGAACCGTCTGAAACTCCAATTCCAGGAGAACTCCAGTTCCAGGGGAATCCGAGACCCTCTTCTGACCTNACAACTATGGAAGCTTTGGCCTTTCAAAAAATCCCTGAAATCAAATCATTTCCATGCTAACCATAATCCGATTCCTGCCTTTTAAAACTTCCATTCCTATCAGGCCTGGTAATCTCAGCACTTAGAAGGCTAAGGCAGGAGACTCCTGAGTTCAAAACTAACCCCCAAAATGGAACAATGCCAGGTACTGTGACTCATCTCAGCCATGCCAACACTCTGGAGTCTGAGTAAGAAGCATCCTTGGGAGTTTCTGGCTAGCCTAGGCTATATAGAGAGATCATGTCTCAAAAACAAAACACACATGTTCTCTCCAATTTGGACATACACATACATACATATATATATAAATACATACATATATACATACACACACATCACCTGAATTGGAGGATTTTCTTTTCTTTCTTTTTTTGTGGCTAAAAGATGTCATGTTTTCCTTAAGGAAGTGTTTGAAGGCTGCTATAGATTCTTTATGAATTCCCAGAGATCTACCTCTGCCTCTGGAGTGCTGGGATTAAAGGCATGCACCTCCATGTCTGGCTGATTTTTTTTTTTTTTCTTATTCCAAGATCTACCAAGCATCTCCCATTGCATTGCATTGCATTGCATTGCGTCGCGTCTTAGTTTCCGCTAGTCTCGGACCATTTCTTAGTTTTTCATGACTTTTTGAGTACTAGTCATTTATTTAGTATGTTTTTTTCCTCCTTCTTGGCTTCTTTGGTGTTTTTCTCATTATTAGATTGAAGTTATATGTGTTTTGGCAAGAAAACTTCAGCAATAATACTGTGTCCTCAGTGCATCTTAATATAGGGCTCATGGTGTTGATGTGTCTGCTAACAATATCAACCTTGAAAAGGTAACTTCTGCTGGATTGTATAAGGTGAGGTTACTGTTCTTCCCTTTGTAATTGATATATTAGTAGATTTGGGAGATTATAACATTGATGAATCTTGTCTGCAAGATTTTTCTGTATTTAAAAAAATTCATTTTTATTTTTTCTGCTATTTCATATATATGAAATAAATATTCATATATGAGTGTGTATATATATATGAGTATTTTGCTTGCATCATGTGTATGCAGTGCCTATGGAGGCTAGAAGATGGCATTGTATCCCCTGGAACTGGAGTTATGGACAGTTGTTAGATACCATGTGTTGCTGGGAACCAAATCCAGGTCCTCTGCAAGAGCAGTCATTGCTCTTAACCACTGAACCATTTCTCCTGCCCCAAGATTTATTTTATTTTTACATATGAGTATGAGAGAGAGAGAGAGAGAGAGAGAGAGAGAGAGAGAGAGAGAGAATATGAATCTGTCCAGAGGCCAGAGGGGTAAGATCTCCGGGAGCTAGAGTTATAGGTGGTTGTGAACTACCTTATTTGGGTGCTGGGAACTGAACTTGTATTCTCTGCAAGAGCATTGCATGCTGTTAACTACCAATTAGTCGCATGCTGTTAACTAATTGGTAGTTAACAGCATGCTCTTCCAGGCCATTGTCTGCAAGTTTAAACTATGGTATTTGTCTAATAGTGATGTTGTATTTCCCTCATTCTGACATATACAGAACTGAACTTCATCTGTAAGAGAGAGATTTCCTGCCAGGTGTGGGGGCGCATGCCTTTAATCCTAACACTTGGGAGGCAGAGGCAGGCAGATCTCTGTGAGTTCAAGGCCAGCCTGGTCTACAGAGAGAGCTCCAGGACAGCTGGGACTAAAGGGAGACCCTGTCTGAAAAATACCGAGAGAGAGAGAGAGAGAGAGAGAGAGAGAGAGAGAGAGAGAGAGATTGATTTCCTTTCTCATTTGTTTATTCAGTTATTTATATCAGTATGTTGGCATGGGTATTTATTTTACAGTCTGTCATCCAATTCTGTATATTTTTGCTCACATTATAGCAACTTTGATTGTAGTGAGCTCTTCTAAGTTTGGCCTTCTCCCTGCCTCAAGAAAATCCTTTGGGAGAGGGCAATGAATAAAAATGGAATATGACATATGTATGATAATGTTGTAAAGAGTACCACAATTTTTCATGCTAAACTAAAAAGTTAATAATACAAAAAAATGCAATTCCTTATATTCTTGTGTTCTGCAGTTATCTATACTCCTGTTTTCCTTACCCCAGTCCCACATCTCCATGGAACTCTGGTACCTTTTATTAGAGAATACTATTTAAAGCATGGTTTGAAGCCGGGCGTGGTGGCGCATGCCTTTAATCCTAGCACTTGGGAGGCAGAGGCAGGAGGATCTTTGTGAGTTCAAGCCCAGCCTGGTCTATAGAGTGAGTTCCAGGACAGCTGGGACTACAGGGAGACCCTGTCTCAAAAAGACAATAAATAAATAAATAAATAAATAAATAAATAAATAAATAAATAAATAAATTAAAGCTTGGTTTGGATACGTGGTGTATTTTTTGGTGGCATTGCTCCTACATCTTTGAGTAGGAAGTGTGTGTGTGTGTGCGCATCCCCACACTTGTACACACACACACACACACACACACACACACACACACAGTTGGCTCTCCTTATGTTTGAGTTCCACATCTGTGGATTCAGTTGACATGGGTGAAAATACTCGAAAAAAATTACATTTATTTATTTAGTATATGTGTGTTTGTGTGTGTATATGTGTATGTGTGTATATGCGTATGTGTGTATATGTGTTTGTATGTTGTGTATATGTGTATGTACGTGTGTTTGTGTGTATATATGTGTGTATGTGTGTATATGTGTGTTTGTGTGTATATATGTGTGTATGTGTGTGTATATGTGTGTGTATGTGTATGTGTGTTTGTGTGTGTATATGTGTATATGTGCATGTGTGTGTATATGTGTATGTGTGTATATGTGTGTATGTGTATGTGCGTATATGTGTATGTGTGTGTATGGTTGCATGTGGCATGGTGTGTATGTAAAGATCAAAGGATAACTTTTAGGAGTCCATTCTCCCTTTCTATCATGTGTGTCTGAGGGATTAAATTTAGGTAGCCAGGCTTGCTGGCAAGCACCTTTACCTGCTGAGCCATCTCACTGGGCCTAGTATAACAGCTGTTTGCATTACATTAGGGATTAGAAAAAAAATTGTGGCATGATATGGGTAGATGGTATGCAAATATTATGAAGGGTTTCTTAAATCTTTTAAACTCATGACCCCCTTTTGTCAGGTTTTTATGTTGGTATATAAAATAGGTATGCAGATTTTATTATCAACCATTTACTAATAAATACTCTTATATTTTAAGTTAGTTCTTTGCATACATATGAATTGGCCAGTTATTAAAGATGAAAGGAAATTTGCATACTAGTGAGATTAGATGAGTTTGTTAATTTTTAAATAAAGAATTAAATCTTGGCTGAGTTTTTGATACTGCAGGATTGGAAGCCTTTTTAGAGTTGATTGATATTTTGATTTTATAATGAACAGTGTGAAGAATGCTGCTTCACATAAATGCATAGTACAAAATTGCAGAAGTATATTTAGGGCCCTTTCAGGAGTTGTGGGAGTCTGTCCTAATCCTTCATTAATTTGTGTGTTTTCAAAATTTGCCAAGTCAGCAGTTTTGGGGGGGTCTTTTTGAGACAGGGTCTCCCTTTACTCCCTTTAGGCCTGGAGCTCACTCTGCAGACCAGGCTGGCTTTGAACTCACAGTGGTCTGCCTGCCTCTACCTCCCAAGTGCTGGGATTAAAGGTATGGGCCACCACGCCCAGCACTAAAAATGTTTTTTTAGCGGGTAAGTGGGTGCTGGGAATCAAACCCGGGTCCTCTGCAAGAGCAGTCAGTGTTCTTAACCACTGAGCAATCTCTCCAGCCCCAGCTCAGCAACTTTGAAAATCAAACATTCAACAATGCAATCCAAAGACCAATTTAATACTTATGCATTGAGGAATGATGGTAAGAAGATATTAGAAGTCTTGTGTTCTGTAATTAAACCACTATATTTCTGTAAGAGCAGATAACTTTATATGCATGGTAAAAGCACTGTAGTGTACATACAGTGCATACAGAAATCTCAAATCCGAGCTGAGCTGTTTGAGGCAGCACTCCTTAGCCTTGCATTGTGTGATAGCCTGCCCAGTGCAGAGCAAATGTAGGTTGATACCTGATTCCAGGAGTCAAGTCATAGATGTAGCATAGACAGGTGCTGCCAGAGACACCCAGGATTCACTGCAGCTTTGATTTTGAGTTAAATTTTAGACATTGTGTATACAGAAACCTTTTACTAAATTTTTTGCCTCCCCTATATTTAGTTACATGGTCCCAGATGGGGTTGCATCACACAGTTCAGAGAAGCAGAGTATAAAGGACTAGAGAAAGGTAGATTTTGGCATTTGCCAGGGGAAGAGATACTCTGGTCATACAGAAGTAATGAAGGATACTGAGTATTTCTATAGTAAAGACCATGAGTTCATATCATTACTTTCTTCAATCCATAACCTTCCCTCATTCCTTATTTGTTACTTCTTCCTGTGACAGAAATCTGAACCTTATTGTAGTATTACATTTATTTGTTTGACTTTGTTATACATGGGATATTTAGTTTACTAATCCATACCCTCGTGAAAAACATTTACTAAAGTACTGTGTATGGCTTTTTATCTTTAGCCTTAGTTACTTGGGCTAGCTGTTTTCTTTAGCTGCTTCCTTTAGTGTGGCTGTTTTTTATATGCCATGAAGTTTAGTTCATTTTTACTTGTTTTCTATTTTGATTGTTCCCAGTCCTGGCTGATTTTAACTAATTATTGTTATGACATTATTATTATGGGGTAGGATCTTACTAGTAGCTCAAGCTGGGCTTCAACTTATCCTCCTGCCTCGGCCTCCAGAGTGCTGGGATTACAGACATGTATACATGGCTTTTTTTTTCTTTTTCTTTTTTTGAGACCGGGTCACCCTGTAGCCCCAGCTGGCCTGGAACTCTCTATATAGACCAGCCTGGCCTCAGTCTCACAGAGAACTGCCTGCTTCTGCCTCCTGAGTGCTGGGATTAAAGGCATGTACCACCATGCCCAGCCTCATATCCAGCATTTTTGTTACTTTTGGTTTGTGAAGCAGTAGTTAGTAAATGCCACTGTTGTTAAAGTATAATCAGAAGTGTATAGTGTATTCTCTCCTTCTCCCTACTGTCTCGTTCCTATGCCCTGTCTTTGTTTATGCCTCTTTCCCATAATAAGGTATCCAGTCTTTCTGATTAGTGCTTTATCCCTTTCTCACTTCCTTTACTTAAATGAACAGATTATATATATATATTTTTTTATCACACTTGTTTCTTTATGTCTTTGTGTGGGCATATGCATGCTCTGGTGCACAGGTGGAGGTCAGGACAATTTGTGGGAATCAGTTCTTTCCTTCTGCCATGTGGATCTTGGGGATTGAACTTAGGTCTGAGCCATCTCTCCAGCCCCTGGGTTTTCTTTTACTCCTTTTTTTCCTCATATATTTTTTAAATTTATTCACATAGAAATCACTTAGCATAAAAACTCAGCATTTTATTTATTTAATTTAAAAAGGTAGTGGTTTGCTTGTTTTGAGACAGGATCTTCCTGTGTTGTCGTGGCTAGAACTACAGGCACGTACTATCCTGCCCTATCAAAACTCATTCTTTTGAAATGTACAAGTCAGTTTATTTTTTCTTAAGACAGGATCTCCCTATGCCTCAAATTTGAGTTTCTTCTGGCTCTTCCTAAGTTCTAGGTTGCGGAATTTTGCTTCTCCCTCTCCCTCTCCCTCTCTCCCTCCCTCTCTCCCTCTTCCCCTCCCTCCTTTTGTGTGTCCAATAGCGTATTCACAAGGTTGTGCTGCTGTCAGCACTGTCTAATTTTGTAATCTTTCATTACCCCTCAAAGAAGCCTTGTGCTTATTAGCAATTACTTCCTTTGTCCCTGTTCTATTTATATGAGTTTGCCTATTCTGTTCTGGATATTCTGTGTAAATGGAATTGTATAATATGTGGCCTTATATTCTAGGTTTCTTTCAATTAGTATAATTTGTTCAAAGTTCATTGATGTTGTGGCATGTCTTCAATTTTCCCCCCACTCTCTGGTTGAATGATACCTTTATAATTCATTTGGTTGATGGACATTTTTTGTTTGTTTGTTTGTTTTACTTCTTGGCTATTATGGGTAATACTGCTATAAACATTCATGTACAATTTTTTGTGTGGATACGTATTTTTACTTCCTAAAGGTATATGCCTAGGGGTACAGTTCCTGGGTCATATGATTAGTCTGTGTTAAATTCTGTGTGTGTGTGTGTGTGTGCGTGTGTATGTGTGTGTGTGCTGGGGTTTGAACCTAGGGCTGCATATATTGCTAGTGCTTTATAGTCTTCATTCTATATTTAACTTTTTTGAGAAACTGCCACACAGTTGTCTGCTCTCCCTTTTTCTGTGTGTTTGGTGCTGTAGAGTGAGCTCAAGGCCTTGCATGTGTGCTGGGCAAGCATTCAACCACTGAGCTTTGACTTCCCATGATTTCCCATTCCTTTCTTGAATAAAGCATTTATTATAATCTTTTGCACTTTACTTTTTTTTACTTTCTGGAAATGTCTCCAAATCCGTTTATTCTTTTAAAGTTAGGTTCTTTTCTTTTTTATTTATATTTTTTTAATTTTTATTTATTTCTGTATGTGTATCAATGTACCGTCTGCATGCAGGTCTGTGCACCCGTGTCGTGCAATGCTGTGGAGGTCAGAAGAGGGTGTCGGATTCCCCTGGAACTGGAGTTCTCCTGGAATTGGAGTTTCAGACGGTTCTCAGCCGCCATGTGGGTGCTGGGGATCGAACCCGGGTCCTCTGTAAGAGTGGTCGGCGCTCTTAACCGCTAGGCCATCTCTCCAGCCCGGTTCTTTTCTTTTTTAAACAAAAAGTTTTTAAAGACAGGACAGCTGGGACTACAGGGAATCTCTGTTTCAAAAAGACAAAAAAAAAAAGTTTATTTTTAATTTATGTATGAGTTTTGCCTGAATGTAATTATACTAATGTCTTGCAGTGCTCCCAA
>VZQC01011090.1:2936265-2955404 GCA_009823505.1 Rhizomys pruinosus
TTTTTTTTTTTTTTGGTCTTTTCGAGACAGGGTCTCCCTGTAGCCCCAGCTGTGCTGGACTCACTCTGTAGACCAAGCTGGCCTTGAACTCACAAAGATCCGCCTGCCTCTGCCTCCCGAGTGCTAGGATTAAAGGCGTGCGCCACCACGCCCAGCTACAAGTAAACATTTTAATACAATCCTCGTCTCTATTTTGATGATAAAACCACTTAATTCTACTCTCTTTCATACTAGTGTACAGTACTGTATTAGGGTCTGGATGTTTAGCTTTAGATCTCTAGATTTTATTCATTTATCTTAACTGCATTTCTACCCTTTTTTTACCCTCCCACATCTGTTTTGTGTTTCTGTAATTTTATTTTAACCTTCTGAAGATCCCACATAAAAGAGAGGTCAGGCTGTATTTTTCTATGTCTAGCTTATTTCACTTAACATGATTTCCTCTGGGTTCAAACAGGTTATGATAAGTAGTCTCTTTGACCCTCCTTCTTTCCTACCCTACCCTGCCACGTGTCTTCTCTTGCTCTTTGTAAGGTATATGTGAGAATATGTGTATAGAGGTCAGAAAACAACTTTCAGGACGTAGTTCTTGCTATTTACCTCCTTCTTGGGGCAGATCTGTTCAGCTGCTGGACTGCAGACTCCAGGCTAGCTGCCCTGGGGAGCTTCTAGGCAATTCTCTTGTCTTCACCTCTAATAGGAGTGCTGGGATTAAAGATGTGCTCCACATTAGATTTTTTTTTTTTTTTGAGACAGGGTCTCTCTGTAGCCCCAGCTAGCCTGGAACTCACTCTGTAGACCAGGCTGTCCTTGAACTCACAGAGATCTGTCTGCCTCTGCCAGGGTCTCCCTTTAACTTTCACCTGGCCTGGAGCTAGAGCTCGCTATGTAGACCAGGCTGGCTTTGAACTTACAGAGATCCGCCTGCCTCTGCCTCCTAGGTGTTGGGATTAAAGGCGTGCACCATCATGCCTGGCATAAGAATCTACATTCTTAAAGCTGAATATTTCATTGTGTATATCTTTATTCATCTGTCTGTTGATGGCCATTTAGGTTGCTTCCATATCTTGATTTCTGTGCTAATAACACAGTGCATATGAGAACATCAGTCTCTGTGAGATGCCAGTTTCACTTCTGTTGACTATATACCCAGAAGAGAGATACTGACTCAATGGTAGTTTTGGTTATTTATTTATTTTTGAGGAACCTCCATACTGTTTTCCCTAATGGGTATTCTAATTTACATTTTGAACAATGGGTATTTCTTTTTTCTAGACCTTCCTCACGTTTATCTTTTATCTTTTTTTTTTATTCCTTTTAAGAGGTCTTATGTAGCCCAAGTTGGCCTTGAACTCTTCACTATGTAGCTGAGGATGGACCACACTTTGAAATGTCTGTTGAAGGCTGGGAGGTGGCTCAGTGAGTACTTACCTAGTGGGTGTGACACCCTGGGTTCAGTCCCCTGGACTACAAAAAAGTGTTGATTTTTTGACAGTTTTAAAGGTTGTCTGACCTTTAAAAATGTAATATAGCATTTATAGAAGCCCCTGTAAAATTTATCATATTGGAACAACTTTCCTGTTAATCACTGTACCATGAAACTCTAGGCAGCTTTGCATGATACAGTTCAAGTAAGTGACCTTGCTAAATGCTAGTCCTGGAAGCAAGTGTTATATTCTTATCTAGAACACAGAAGAATTATGTTATTTCTGTGCTACTATAACTTGAAAACCTGTGGGGAGGGCAGTACACACACACACACTCACACACTCACACACATGTGCGATGCCTTTGAACATTTCTTATATAACCAAGTCTCTGTCATTATAGTTTCTACTTTCTTTCTTTTTTTTTTGTCTTTTTGAGACAGGGTCTCCCTTTTAGTCCCAGCTGGCCTGGAGTTCGCTCTGTAGACCAGGCTGGCCTTGAACTCACAGAGATCTGCCTGCCTCTGCTTCTGCCTCTGCCTCTGCCTCTGCCTCTGCCTCTGCCTCCCGAGTGTTGGGATTACCATGCCTGGCAGTTTCTGCTTTCTTACAGTTTCTCAATCTTTTCAAAATAATAATGGAGAGTGATGAAGATCTTTGTATAATTTAAAAATATGTGGTAAGGAGTGGCCAGCTACACATATAGAGCAGTAAGCAGTTATTATTGAGCATTTATTATGCAGGCACTAGTTTAAGCAATTTCATTTATTAATTTTAGAGTAACAAAATTGTGTAAGTTTTGGGTATGTGTTATAGAATGCTAAATATAGTTAATTAGCATGCATTACTTTATACAGAAGTTACTTCTATGGCAAGAGTACTTAACTAACCTAATTTTTTAGCATTTTTGAATGTGTTACTTAAGGCCTCCTAAATACATAAAATGAAGCTTTATTTGCAGATTAGGAAATTGAAATACAGAGAACATAGTAACTTGCTTAAGATCACACAGGTAAGTGATGCAAACTGATTGAGAATCTAACAGTGAAATGGATGTTGGCAGATGCTCTGGGAAGTAGCCAGCCTCCATGGGATGGTTTTGGTGATCCAAAGTCTCATCCAAGAAATGTCCTATGAACAGGTCCATTCTTAAATGAGTGTCAAAGAATTCACAGTTGATAATGAGACCATTTTAAAGGTCTCCATATTGCTTTGATTTCTTTTTTTTTTTAATTTTTTTTTATTTAATTTTATTTATTTCTGTATGTGTATGAATGTACTATCTGCATGCAGGTTTGTGCACCTGTGTCGTGCAATGCCGCGGAGGTCAGAAGAGGGTCTCAGATTCCCCTGGAACTGGAGTTCTCCTGGAATTGGAGTTTCAGACGGTTCTCGGCCACCATGTGGGTGCTGGGGATCGAACCCGGGTCCTCTGCAAGAGCGGTCGGCGCTCTTAACCGGTAGGCCATCTCTCCAGCCCTGCTTTGATTTCTTAAAGCATGTAGCTTTCCCAAGAACAGGAATAGATGTTAGAAGAGAACAGTAATTAGTGAAACAATCAAGGTTTGTTATAAGAAAATAAATAATATTGGCTCCTTTATGTCCTGAAATATCAAGATTTTCTTAGACTGTGAAACTTAACACTAACAAGCAAGGTTAAACAGTTAGGAGTAGAGACAAATTGCAAAATAATAATTTGCATTAATTTTAGTCTTTTAGTTTATAAAATACTTCTGTGAGAGTCAAGCAGATATTATTGTCATATTTGGTAAACTTCATAGAAAGGGCAGAGTCTTTGACTTCTCTCCAGCTCTAGTTGCTGCTTTTATGACGCAGCCTGACCCTAGACTTTATTGTTCCTTTGGAATAGTGCTAGCCTGTGAGTACTAGTTTTCTGCAGTGTTTTATGTAAGTGATTGGGTGAATGAGGTGGGCCAGCAGGTAAAGGCACTACTTGCCTGATGACCTGCGTTCCATCCCCAGAACTCACTCAACATGGTGAAAAGAGGGAACCCACTCTTGCAGGCTCTTCTCTGACCTCCACACACTCACAGTGTTCCCTACCCCACAAATAAATGAATAAATGGAAAAAGAGATTAGACTTGAGAGCAGAAAGTAATTAGTATTATGAATGGGCCAAGGTAAACTATTGTAGTTGACATGTTCATTTTATTTTATTTATTGTGTGTGTCTGTGTCTGTGCACAGAGGCTAGAAGGATCCTTTGGAGCTGGAATTACAGGTATATATGGGACACCTGGCTCATTGTGTAGGTGCTAGATCTGGGACTCAGTGCTTTTAAGTACTGGGTCATCTTTCTAGGCCCAAATTGACATGTTCTTAAAAATGTATGTCTCTCTGGGCCTTATGGTGCATCTTGTAATTCTAGCACTCAGGAGACAGGGGTAGGTGGATCTCTGTGTGATCGAGGCCAGCCTGGTCTATATAGCAAGATCCAGGCCAGCTGGGGCTACAGGGAGATCTGGGGTTTTTTTCTTTTCTTTTCTTTTTTCTCTTCTTTTCTTTTCTTTTATTCTTTTGTTTTGTTTTTCCTCCTCCCCAGTGTTGAGGATGAACTTATGGCTTTGCTCATGTCAGGCAGGTGCTCTACCATGAAGCTGTGTCTCCAGCCTCAAGCCTAGGTATTTTAAAGTCATTATAATTTCAATCTAAAACTAAATTCTAACACTAAAACTATTATCTTTCAAACAAATATTTTAATTAAAATTACTTTGGAAAATTTTATTATTTTATGTGTATGAGTGTTTTGCTTGCATGTATGTAAGTACACCCATGTCAAGCCATGGCCTTAGATGTCAGAAAAGGGCATTGGATTCCCCTGCAACTGGAGTTATGGATGATTGTTAGCTACTGTGTGGGTGCTGGGAATCGAACCCCAGTCCTCTCCAAAAGCATCCAACCTCTGTGCCATCTCTCCAACCCTTTTAATTAAAATTTCTAATAGTTAGGTTATAGTAATTGGTTTTGATGGATTAGTATAGAAGTTGGGCAGTCTAGAAGCTTCCAGGTAGGTAGGTGAAATGTATAGCCATAGTGAAATCGTATAAACATTTCATACATTCCATCCAAAATTTTTGGTTAACTTTAAGTTGTTCTCAGATATCAAAATAGATTTTTAAATTCTTAATTCTTTTTTTTTTTTGTCTTTTTTTGAGACAGGATCTCCCGTTAGTTCCAGCTGGCCTGGAACTCACTATATAGACCAGGCAGAGATCCACCTGCCCCTGCCTCCCAAGTGCTAGGATTAAAGGTATGTGCCACCAACCTGGCCAGAAATCTCAGCACTCGGGAGGCAGAGGCAGACAGATCTCTGTGACTTCAAGGCCAGTCTGGTCTACAGAGTGAGATCCAAGCCAGTTGGGGCTATAGGGAGACCCTGTCTCAAAAATACCCCCCTTAGAAAATTCTTAATTCTTCTTAAATAAAGGAATAAGGTGAGATGCAAATTCACAGACTCGCTTAGTTTCAAAGTAATTGGTGATTAACAATATGTGACTTTGTTTTCCAAAATTTTAAAGAATGGCTGACAAGTTTGCATTCTTAAGCAGCTATTTATTTATTTATTTATTTATTTATTTATTTATTTAAGAATGAATCAAATGTTTTTATTTTTAATATATATTTTTAATACAAGATTACATTACAAATCAAATCTAGACCTGTGTCCCCCTCCCTACCACCCTATCCCACTAGAGCTCATGCATTCTGCCAAATATGTTTGTCATATTTTTCTCAGTCTTTCTCAAAATTCTCTATGCAGAAGTTGACTGTTTTGAGCAGAAGTTCACTGTTTCAGTCAGTTCTTTGACGAAGTCTTTTCTGTTGTTGTTATTGTTTCCAATATGCATCACTCCCAAATACTTGGACAAAAGCTCAAGGAGCCCTGCACAAGAAATACTTAAACTAGGTAATTGGCATTAGCATCCACAGATGAGGGATACCGTTCGTTGTTTGTGTTTCTGGGACTGTGTGACTTCACTTAACATAATATCTTCTACTTCCATCCATTTACCTGCAAAGTTCATGTCATCTTTCTTGGTTTTTTTTTTTTTTTTTTTTTTTTTTTTTTGGTCTTTTCAGAGACAGGATCTCCCTATAGCCCCTGCTGTTCTGGAACTCTCTATATAGACGAGGATGGCCTCATTTTCACAGATATCCACCTGCCGCTACCTCCTGAGTGCTAGGATTAAAGAATGTGGTCACCATGCCCGGCCTGGCATCTTTCTTTACTGCTGCAAGAACTGCCAGTGTGTAGGTGTACCACATTTTCCGTATCCACTGGCTCAGTTGAGGGACACTGGGTTGGTGCCAGCATCGTTGCTATTGTGAAGAGAGCTGCATAAACATGGCAGTGCATGTATCTCTGCAGTAAGAGTGAGGTCGTGTTTTTTTTTAACAAGGGTAGATACCCAGGAGTGGTATGACGGGTCAGGTGGTAACCTCATTTTGAGTCTTCCAAGGGTTCTCCACACTGCTTTCCATAGTGGCGGTACAAGTTTACATTCCCACCACAGTGGATGATTGTTTGCCCTTTGCCCAAACCCTCTCCAGCACTTGGTATCATTTGGTTCCATCAATACGAGTCCATCGTCATGGAGAAGATGATATCTTCTAGTGGTTTTAATTTGCATTTCTTAATTATTAACGAGCTGTTGAACGCTTTTTAAAGATGTTTCCTCAGCCATCTCTAATTCCTCACTTGTGAAGTCCTCTGTTCAGCTCTTGCTCTCTCTTTTGTGCTTTTTGTTTTCTTTCTTCTTTGTTTTCTGAGAGCTAGCTCTTCTGGAAAGAACTGCTTTGTCCGCTGTATCTGCAGTGAAGATGTCCTTCCCTCTGTGGGGTTTTCTCTTCACTTCCTTCCTTGATTGTTTTTCTTTTGATGTACAAAACCTTTTGATTTTAATGAGGTATCCATTTGTCAATTGTTGATCGTATTTCTTAGCAGCTGCGGTCCTGATTTAGAAAGTCTTTTCTACTTCTATGTCTTGCAGTCTGCTCCAAGTTTTTCTTCTATCACATCACCTTCAGAGTTTGGGATTCCACGTTGAGGTCTTTGGTCCCATCTTGGAGTTGACTTTGTTACAACAGGCGAGAGGTAGGGTTTAACTTTATTCTTCTACAGTGTGAATCCAGTTTTGCCAACACCAACACCACTTGCTGAAGACACTCTTTCCTCCATTTGTCCTCTCCTCTTGGCCCCCCCCCTTTGTCAAATATGAGGTGCTGAAATTGTATGTGCTCAAGTTTTGGATCTTCAGTTTTGTTCATGGTGGTCAACAGGTCGTTTTTTGTGCCAGTACCAGCCAGTACCAGGCTGTTTTAGGACTATAGCCCTGTAGTATGTTTGAAATCTGGTATAATAAATCCCCCCATGGAGTGCTCTTGTCGCTCAAGGTTGCTTTGGCCTATTGGGGTCTTTTGTTTTTTCCAAATGAAATTAAGGACTTTTTTTCCCCAAGCTTGTGAAAAACTCTTGGGGATTTTTAATTATTGGAATTGCATTAAATCTGTACAAGAGTGTTGGGTAAATGGACATTTTTACTATATTAAGTTCCCGAGTCCATGAGCATGGGAGGGTTTTTTTTTTTTCCATTTTTTTGATGTCTTCTTCAATTTTCGTCTTTCAGGGGTTTAAAGTTTTTTTTTTTTTTGAGAGATCTTTGGTGTCGTTTGGTTGGTTTGTTCCTAGGTATCTTGTTTTTTGAGGCTATTGTAGTGGGAAGGTCTCCTTTGTATTCTTCTTCATTTGGTGTGTTGTTTGGTGTAAAAGGAAAGGCTACTGATTTTCTAGATTAATGTTGTATCCTGCCCTGTACTGAAACTCTTAAGCGTTTCTAGGAGTTTCCTGGTGGAATTTTTTGGATCTTTTATGTATAATATGTCATCTGGAAAAAGGGACAGCTTGACTTCCCCTTTTCCAATTAGGTAACTCCTTTAATTTTCTTTCCTTGCCTTATTGCCCTAGCAAGTGTTTTGAATACTGTTTGGTATTTTGGTTTGTTTGTTTGTTTTCTCTTTTCTTTGTTTATTTTAAGGGCTTCTACAATATCCTAGGTAACAGGTTTGCAGATTACATTGATGTTACTCAGTTTTGCTGTACAATTAGGTAAATTGGTGCATTTTTTCATTGAAGTGAGCCAAATTATTTAACATAAGCAATGAATGTAAGTAACATTCATGTAAAACCAATTCGCAAGTATCTATGTCCGCAAATTTTTAGAAACAACCCAAGTTCCCATAAGCCCCTGTTGGAGAAGCTTGTATGCACAAGCATTGATCAAATAGGAGTCCAGTCGATATTGCTGTAGTCTCACAAATCACCCCAATCTCTCTGCAGGCCCAGTAATTCTATACCCTCACACTCCTCTTCCGAAAGTTTTCCCTAGGCTTTGGGAGAGTGGCACAGGTGGGTGAGAAGCGAAGCAGTCTGTTTCCTCTGGAGATGTCATTTTGGACTCTAGTCTGTTCAGGTTGGTTTCCCTTCATGGATTGACAGCTTATCCAGGGGTATCTTTTTAATCCTGCTAACAAACACAAGTAAATGATTTACAGGCATTTAAGTAGTACTAATTATTATGGCAGCTAAGCGTGAGCATAGACCAGAAGCTGGATGGTAAGGCTAATCCACAAACTGTCTTCTCTATAAAGGGTGACAAGTACATATTGTGCCTTATAGCATCTCCTAAACCACTAGAGGACATAAACCTGTGGCATCCGCTGTGAATTATTCGTCCAAGGAGAGAACTAATATCCAATTAGAATTTGGGATATATATGGACACATGGCTGCCACTTTTGCACAGTAACCTCCGGCAGTTGAGGTGTAGCTTGATACGACTGATGGAGGAGTCGTGCTTGTCTCAAGGAGACAAATATTTCCTTTATTGCTTAGTGGCCTTTGGCAATGCTCTCTGGCATTTCATAGGCCAGTTCTACATTAGCAAATGACATCTCAAAACATTTTTTCATTCAAGCACTATTTCGAAGAGGAGTGGTGATGGGGGCAGCCTTGCCAGTTCCTACCTTTAAAGAAATGCTTCTGTCATTTCCACCATGTTAGGAATGGATAGGTGGCTTTGGGTTTCCTGTATAATGGGCTTTGATGACATTGAGGAATTATCCCTCCAACCAGTTCCCTCTAGGACTTTAGCATGAAGGGAGGACTGGATTTTATTGTTTTTTTTTTTTTTTTTTTTGGTCCTTTTGAGACAAGGTCTCCTGTAAGCCCCCAGCTGTTCTGGAAACTCAGTCTGTAGACCAGGCTTGGCCTTGGACTCAAAAAGATCTGCTGCCTCTGCCTCCCAAGTGCTAGGATTAAGGCTTGCACCACGCCCGCCGGGCGTAGATGCTGGATTTTGTTGACGGCTTTTCTGCATCAATTGAGATGATTGTGTGGTTTTTTGTACCTTTCCATCCATTTATTGTTTTTTATGATATTTATTGATTTGAGTATGCTGAACCATTCCTGCATTTCCTGTATGAATCCAATTTGATTATGATGAATGATCTTTTGATGTGGGTCTGTACGCGGTTTGCAAGTATTTTTTTGAGAATTTGTTTGCATCTGCGTTCATGAATGAGATGGGTCTAATGTTCTCCATTTGGAGTTTGTAGCTGTGCCCTGGTTTGTGTTATTAGGAGCAATGCCGGGCTTCTAAAGGAATTTGGAGGTTCCCCTGCTTTGAATCCTTCTGAACAATTTGAGGAATAATGGTTTTAAGTCCTTTTGAAATGGTTGTTTTATAGAATTCTGCTGAAACCATCTGGGCCCTGGCTTTTTTTAGTTGGGAGGTTTCTTATTACATCTTACATCTTCAATTTAATTCATATATTATGGGGCTGTTCAAGGCCGTTCAATCTCTTCTTGGTTGAGCTTTGCCAATTCCCAGGATTTCGATATTCTCCATTTCTTTCTAAGTTTTCAAACTTAGTAGAGTATAAGGTTTTTGAAGTATCCCATATGATTTCCTGAATCTTTTTCATTGTCTGTTGTGATGTTTCCCCTTTCATCAAAAAATTCTCTTGATTTGGATTGGTCTTTTTCTTTCTTTCCCTTTTGGTTAACTGGGCTAGAGGTCTGTCTATAGTGTTTATTGGGTCTCAAAAAATCAACTTTTGGATTCATTATTATTTTTTTGATATTGTTTAGTTGTTTCTAATTTCAGTGTTTCTGCTCTGATTTTTGTTATGTCTTCTTCTGATTGGCTTTGGGTTTCATTTGTTGTTGTTCTCTCAAGTGGGTTTTTAGCTGCAGTTTAGATTGTTCACATTGTGCTCATTTCTGTTTTTGCTTCTGAGGTAGGCCACTCAGGGCTATAAACTTCCTTCTTAGGCTGTGTTTTTTAAAGTATCCCATAGGTTGTGTTGTGTGTATGATCATTGTCAGTCAATTCCAGGATGCTTTCTTCGTTCTTCTTTCTTCCTTTCTTTCCTCTTTTTCTTTTCTTTCTTTCTCGTTTCGTGTTCTTTATCTTCCCCTTTCCTTCCCTTCCTTCTTCCTTCCTCTTCCCCTTCCTTTTTTTGTTTTTTTTTTTTTTTTTTTTTTTTTTTTGTTGTAAATTTTTGTGACGGGTCGCACTTTTAGTTCCAGGCGTAGGCCTGTACTCACTCTGTAGACCAAGCTGGCCTTGGAACTCACAGAGATCCGCCTGCCGCTGCCTCCCTAGTGCTGGGATTAAAGGGCAAAATATTTTTTCTTTTTTTATTTATTTAATTTCTTTCCTGCCTTGACCCATTCATTATTCAGGAGTGTGTTGTTTAGTCTCCATATGTTCTTGTAGATAGCTGGTGTTGATATTGAACTTTATTGCACTGTGGTCTGAAAGAATACATGAAATTATTTCAATCTTTTTGTATTTGTTGAGTTTTTTTTTTTTCTGTGTCCCAGTATGTGGTTGATTTTTGGAGAATGTTCCTTGAGGTGCTGAGTAGAAAGTGTATTCTCTGGTATTTGGGTGGAATGTTCGGTAGATGTCTGAGAGATCCATTTGGTGTATCGTATCATTCAGTTCAGATGTCTCTCTGTTTATTCTTTGTCTGGTTGACCTGTTCAAAGGACTTAGTGGGGTTGAAGTCCCCTACTGTGAGTGTGCTGGGGTTAATCTGTGTGTTGAGGTCCTGGAGAATTGTCTTTATAAAGTTTGGTGCACCAGAGTTTGGTGCATATATATTCATGATTGTGAAATCTTCATGGTCAGTTGTTCCTTTTTTAAAGATGTAATGGCCCTCTTTGTCTCTTCTGATTTCTTTTACTTTGAACTCTATTTTGTCTGATATTAAATAGCAACACCTGCTTTCTTTTTGGTACCACTTGCCTTGAATATTTTTTTCCATCCCTTCACCTTAAATTGGGACCTATCCTTGAGAGTGAGATGGGTTTCTTGCAGACAGCATATAGATGGGTTTTGTTTCCCATCTATATGCTGTCTGCAAGAAATCTCCCAGTCTATGTCTTTTGATTGGGGAGTTTACTCCATTAATACTTAAGGTTATAGTTGAAAGATGCATGTTGCTTCTTATCCTTATTATCCATTTGCATTTTTAGTTTCGGTTTCTACTTCTGCAGTTATGTTTTTATTAATTTCTCTTTCTAGGTGTAAGGTTATGGCACACTCCCCCTGAAATGAAAGGCCACGAGGTTTAGGCTCTCTGGAACAAAGTTTAATTCAGGGTAGCCTGGGCTAGGCTCAGGGGAAAGATAGAGCCAGCACTGAATGGCATCTGGCCTGGGAATTTAAGGGAGAAGGTGGGAATGGGATTCAGTGAGAGTGGGGATGGGTAGCGCACTTTGCAGGAGTCTGGCTTTCAAAAGGTGGAAGATTCCTGAGTAATCGGTGATGGCCCATTTTTCTGTAACCAAAGGCTGTTCCTGGGCGCCACCGGTCTTAGGTGTCTCTGCATTTCAATGGGCTTCTGGAGCTTACACTCTGACACTAGGTGCCTGGGAATAGTTGTTCCTCTCTTCTGTCCTTTGAATTGCTTCAAGTATTTTCTGAAGGGTTGATTTTCTGGACATGTATTCTATCATCTTTTTATGTCACATTCTCTCTCCTTCAACTATAATCAACATTTTTGCTGGGTATCGTAACCTGGGTTGGGATCTATAGTCCTTTAACACTGGGAATGCTTTGCTCCACGTTCTTCTTGCTTTCATAGTTTGCACTGAGAAGTTGGTTTAATTCTGATGGGTTTCCCCTTATATGTAACTTGTTCTTTTTCTCTTGTGGCTTTCAGAATTTTGTCTTTGTTTTGGGAGTCTAGCATTTTAACTGTGATATGGTGTGGGGAGTTTCTTTTCTGATCTTGTCTGTTTGGAGTTCTATGTGCTTCTTGTATTTGTATTGGTTTGTCTTTTTTTAGTTTGGGGAAATTTTCATCTGTTATTGTGTTGAATATATGATCAATACCATTCTCTTGGGAGTCTTCTCCTTCCTCTATTCCTATGATGCGGAGGATTGATCTTTTCATAGTGTCCCATATTTCCTGATTGTTCCACTTTAAAATTTTTCATAATCTTTACTTGAGCTTTTTAGTTGTTTTGTGTTATCTTCCAGGTCTGATATTCTTTGTTCTGTTTCCTCCATTCTACTTCTGAGGCTTTTTCCATTCCTTTCCTCTTGATTGGATGAGTGTTCTATTTCCTTTTTCATTTAATCCTGTGATTTCTTTAGTATTTCCACTTCCTTTTGGAGCTTCTCAATCTCTTCCTGTAGCTCTTTGCTTTGCTGGTTGGTTTCCTTTTTTATTTCAACCTGGGATCTTTTCAGTGTTTGCACTTCCTTCTGGAGTTTGTCATTTTCTCTCTGTAGTTCTTTCTGGTATTAGGGGAGGGAGGAAAAAGAGGGAGTTTTGGGAATACTAGCCTCAAATAGACAAGAGGAGACAAAGGTCTGCAAGTCAATTGAGGGTTTTCTCACCCCTTTACTTTTGGTTATTTTTGATGTAGCAAATGTAATATAAAGTGAAACTCACCATGTTAAACTGTCAAAAATTGGTAAATATTGAAATGATTTAGCTATTTCTAGTTAACATTTTTATCATCCCTCAAAAGTTTCACTGTACTTCTTTGGTGTTAATTTTCTTCACCTATTCCATAGGCACAGGCAAGCCCAGAGCCACTGTCTTGTCACATTGTTACATAGTTACCTTGTAGCCCCAGCTGGCCTTAACTTTGTGATCCTCCTGTCTTCTGTTTCCCAAAATTATGGAATTTTTCAGGTCCTGCTTACTTCACTTAGCATAATGCTTTTGAGATTCATCCATATTGTTGCTTTTATTGATAGCTCATTTTTTAAAATGACTGAGTAGCATGCCATTGTAAGTACTGTAAGTACATTAATCTCTAGATGGACAATGGAGTTTCCAGTTTGGGGCTGTTATGAATGAAATTGTTACACATTTTCATGTGTAAATATGTGGTAAATATGTAAGGGGTAGAATTTTGTGTATTATGAAAGTACAGTATGTGTTTCTAGTATACTTCATACTAAATTGACAAACAGTTTTTACTTTACATTTCTACTAGCAGTGTATGGATGTTCTGCTTGCTCCATACCTCACAAGTGTGTGACGTTGGGTGTGCCTTGATCTTTGGCCGTTTTAGTGGGCTTATTGTGCTTTTAACTTGGATTTCCTTAATGACTAGTGATGTCTTGTATGACATGTCTGTTTAGCTATCTTGACCATTTTAAAATTGTGTTTTTTTATTTTTGTTTGCTTGTTCTTTGAAATGGAGTCTCACTATGTTGCCTATGTTGACCTCTAACTCTTAGGTCCAGTGATCCTCCTTCCTTCTCCTCCCAAGTCTGTTAACTACAGATATGTGCCACTACATCTGGCTTTTAGGATTTTCATAAAATGTATTCCCTAGCACATGGGAGGCAGAGACTGGCAGATCTCTGTGAGTTCAAGGCCAGCCTGGTCTACAGAGTGAGTTCCAGAACAGCCAGAGCTACAGGGAGACCCTGTCTCAAAAAGACTAAAAAAAAAGTATTCTTGATATAGACCCTTTACTGAATACATGGCTTATAAATACATTTTTTTTTTCAGTTTGGGCTTGACTTTTCATTTTCTTTTTTTTATATACTTTCTTTTATTTCGTTTTTTTTAACAGTAAGTAATAAGTTGTGAGTACAAGCATCCTTCATGTAAAACCAATTTGCAAGCAGTTGTGCCCAAACCCACACAGTCCAAGGCTCCCACCATCCAGCTGGAGGGGCTTGTATGTACAATCAAATTGATCAAGTAAATGTCCAGTCTATATTGCCGTAGTTTCACCATTCGCCCCAATCGCAGCCCTTACATTCTACCACGCCCCCTCTTCCACAGATTGTTCCCTAGTCTTAGAAAAGGGGCACAGGTGGACGAGAAGCAAAATAGTCTACTTTCTCTGGAGATGTCATTTTGGACTCTGATCAGTTCTGGCTGTTTACTTTCATGGGCTGACAGTTTGTTCAGGAATAACCTTTCAATCCTACTAATGAAGCACAAGCAATTAGATATATAGGTATTTAAACAGTACTAATTATTATGGTAGATTTCTGTCCTAGTTTGTCTTCCATTGCTGTGACAAAACACTCTGACCAACACCAACTTGGGGAGGAAAGGGTTTATTCAGCTTACATCTCCTGGGTCACAGTTCTTACTCAGGGAGCCCAAGGCAAGAACTCAGGGCAGGAACCTGGAGGCAGGTGCTGAAGCACAGACCATGGAGGAATGCTGTTCACTGGCTTGCTCCCCTGGCTCATGCCCAGCCTGCCTTCTTATACCATACACAACAACCTGCCCAGGGTGGCACCACTCATTGTGGGCTGGGCCCTCCCACACTGCTCGACCATCAAGACAATACTCCACAGATGTGGCCACAGGCCAATCCAATGGAGCCAATTCCCCAGTTGAGGCTCCCTCAACCCAGGTGTGTCAAGTTGACACTAAAGCTATCCAGCACAGTTACTTTGGTATAGACACAGATGTTTGGATGGTATGCTAATCCATGAATGTATTAGTCACTTTTTTGTTGCTGTGATAAAACCACCATGAGCAAGGGAACTTAAAAAGGAAGAGTTTATTTGAGCTTACCATTGATGGTTCCAGAGAATCAGAGTCCATTGTGGCGGAAGCATGGTGGCCGGGGCTGGAGGAGCAAGCCGAGGGTCACATCGCACAATGAGCACAGGAAGCAGAGAGAGCGACTGGAGACCGCAAGTCTTGTTAAACTCACTAAGCCTGCCCCCAATAACATACTTCCTCTAGCACATCCACACCTTCTAAGACCTCCAAGAACAGTGCCACCAACTGGAGACAAAATGTCTGAATACTTAAAGCCTATGGGGGACATTCATTCAAACCACCAATGAATTACATTTTTTCTGTAAAAGATAACAAGGTCTTACTGTGGCGTATAACATCTCCTAACCACTAGAGGATGTAAGCTTGTGGCATCAGCCGTGAGTTATTCCTCCAAGGAGAGAGCTAATAGCCAATTAGATTTGGGATATACAGACATATGGCTGCCACTGTTGCACAGTATTTCCAGGCAGGTGAGGTGTAGCTGATGCTGATAGAGGAGTCTTGCTTGACTCAAAGAGACCAGTATTCGCTTTATTGGTTTAGTGGCCTTTTGTAACACTCTCTGGTATTCCAGAGACCAACTGTACACTTGCAAGTGCAGTCTCAATACATCTTTCCCATGCTTACATCAGGTCTTCAACAGCAGGGCCTTACCACCTCTCTTCTTGCAGGTATCCCAGTTTACAGGCAAGAAGCCTTTCCCTTTTGGGGGGGGGGGCTTGGATCCCCTGGCCAACATCTCCTTGGCAGAATAATCCATTGTTGGTATCAGAGCTCTCCTGTATTAATATATTTTGGTTAAATGTTCATTTTCTTTTTAAAAGTTTATTTATTGTGTGTGTCCCCATGACATGTGTGAATATGGGTGAGTGCATGCCAGAACTCTTGTGTAGAGGTCAGAGAACAGCTTTTGGAAGTTGATTCTCTCCTTCTGTGATAGGTCCAGGGATCTAACTAGGATTGTCAGGCTTGCACAGTAAGCACTTTTACTAACAATGTGCATTTTGCCAACCTGATTTTTAATTTTCTTTTTTCTTAAATTTTATTATTTTTATTTTATATGTATGAGTGTATTACCTGAATGTATGTAAGGGCTCCTGTGTCAGGCAATGCACTTGGAGGTCAGAGGAGGGTGTCGGATCCCCTGGAAGTTACAGATGATTGTTAGCCACCATGCAAGTGCTGGAATTGAACCTGAGTCTTCTGCAGGGCAGCTAGTGCTCTCAACCACTGAGACATCTCTATTTAAAATTTAACATTTTCATAATAGTGCCATTTGAAGAATGAACGTTTTGAATTTGGATTGTCCAGTGTAAATAACTTTTCTTACCTTACCCAAGGTTGCTAAGATTGTCACTGATCTTTCTCTTTCTTGTCCTCTCTCCCTCCCTCCCTTCCTTTGTAGTCCTGGCTGGCTTGGAACTCACTTGGTCTCAAGGTGGCCTCAAACTCACAGAGAACTGCCTACCTCTACTTGCCAGGTGTTGCCATTAAAGGTGTGCACCATCACACCCAGGTTTATCTGTTGTTGTTGCTTGCTGTGTAGCTCAAACTGGCCTCATACTTAGCATCTTCCTGCTTTGGCTTTCTCAGTGCTGGGATTGTAGTTGTACCCTACCATGTTTGAATCTATGTTTTTTCTTCTAAAATATTTTAGTTTTAGCTCTTATGTTTTGGTCTATTAAACCAATTCGACCTGACTTTAGTATTTAGTGTGAAATTAAGGTTAAGGGTCATTTTCTTCCCTGTATATATCTAGTTGTTCTAGCAGCCTTTCTTGAACAGACTAAACTGCCTTGATACCTTAGTTAAAAGTCAGTTGGCTTGAGACTGTAGAGAGAATTCAGTGGTTTGGGAGTATGTATTGCTCCTGTTCTGAGCACTCATACTAGGCAGCTAACAACCACCTGTAACTCTAGCTCTAGAGGATTGTGCTTTTTGTTGATAATGTATGTATGTATGTATGTATGTATGTATGTAATTAAATTTGGATTTATGAATTGGATCAGAAAGAGAGGAAAAGAAAAAAATGGACTTTTAGTGGGATAAATCATAAGTTAAAAAAAACATTTTTTTTCTTTGCTGTATTTAGCTGGTTCATCAGGATTGTGAATTAGTGGTTCTCCAATAAAAATGAAAGCCCATTAGTTTGATTCTATTTTGTCTATAGTTCTTTATGTGCTGAATAAGTATATCTGCTTCTAGCTTTGTTTGGCTGGTTTCTATTATTGATGTAGCAAAACAATTTGCCAGCAAGCTCAGCAGGTCTTTTCCCTTTCCAGGTGTATGTCCTTTCTAAATAATAATCACAAAACTTAAATGTTTAATTTTGTGCAGCTAACCAAAAGACAAGATTGCGGCATATTTAGTTAGATAATTGGTTTTTGTATGTTTTTCACTAAATCAGGTAATCCCTTATTCTGTAACTACAGTGAGTGTTGCAGTGAGAGAAGAGATTTGGTTTTACGGACAGAAAAGGGCTAAAGGAAGGAGGAGGAAGAGGAAGAAGAAAAAAGAACAAGTGGACTGGTGTAGGTTAAAGCTGAGGACTTTTTCTGTCACGTGACTAAAACTCACCTATTTGGAGATTGAGCTGTTGTCTCCTGAAATTCTTAGCAGATCATATAAAAGACTTGACTTAGTTTTGGCTTGTTGATGTAAACCTTAAACCTGAGTACTCCATTTTGATTTGGTCTGTTTGACCTTATGCAGGTGCTCAGTTCAAAACAATCTCCTCTCTGCATTTTTTATGGTTTAATGAGTCGAGTAAGATGAGCTGCACTGCAGCATGGACTTAAGATTCAGTTGTAGAACTTTGAGAATGGACTCTGCCTTCTGTACTTGGAAAAGTAAATAGCCTTCATGAATGTCCACTCAATTTCAGTCTCCATTCCCTTTTATTTCCCAAAGGTCTGGAGGTAGGGATGAAAGTGCCTACCCTTTAATCACTTGTTTGGTTTCTCTGAGGGCTGAGCTCCTTCAGGATGGAGCTCACCAAGTCACTTCAGTCACCTGAGTATAAACTGAAAGGTCCTTGTTTGTGACTATCAAAAAATGTTCCCCTTAACCCCCAACACTCAAGAAATTTGTAGGATCTTAGAAAGTATCCGAATTCTGGAATAAAAACTGAATAATATGCTTCTCATTGTGTTACAAATAGACATTAAGCAAGCAACTACACACATAGTAATATAATTGCTAATTGTGAAAGGTGCTATGAAGTTAAAAAGTAGTGGCTGCTGTGTGTTTTAATTTTTCAAATTTATTTTCATTTTATGTTCATGAGTGTTTTGCCTGCATAGATGTAAGTGCATCATGTATATGCAGAAGAGGGCATTGGATCCCCTGGAACTGGCAGTTGTTAGTCACCATGTGGATGCTGGGAACCAACCGTGAGTTCTCTGCAAGACCAGCCAGTTCTCTTAACTGCTGAACTGTCTCTGAGGTCCCTGCTCTGTATTTTAAAAATGGACTTGATCTAGTGTGGGTGCAATCATAACTTTCTTGAGGAAATGATAGTTAATTTATGATTAAATTGAATTACTGAGTACAGATTAACTCTCTGGTACTGGACTGTTTAAACTGAGGTCTGTACTAGGTCTTTGCAGGCTCTAAGTAGAGGGAATGGCATATGCAAACCTAAAAGACAACAGAGCATGTTGCCTTCAGGAACCAAGGATCTTGGGTGTAACCACAGAAGGAGAGCAAGGGGAAAAGATTAGTCCTTGTCCGCCTTAGCCAGAGAGTTTGTTCTCTAGAGTAAAACTCTTAAATTTATTATTCTTCATGAAACAAAGTTGGGATTTATTAAGAAACACAGGCATTAAAGGAGAGAGAGGAGCCAAGGAAGAGTATAGTATGTACCTAAGACATGGGTGCAGATGTCTTAAGAGAATCCAGCTTCTAATTTTAAAAAAATTTGTCCCATTTCACATAGAGTTTATCAACCATTCATATATGTGTGTATATATTTGTGTGTGCGTGTGCGTGTGCGTGTGTGTATTTTTCCATTTAGGCAAGGTCTCCCTGTGTAGCCCAGGCTGGCCTGGACCTTAGCATGTAGTCCAGTGTGCTAGATGCCACCATGCCTATTTGTGACCTGTTGGCTTAAAATTTGAAATTGGAAATCCCCCAAGTCTGGTGGTAAAGTGTTTTATTTTTTGCTTCTGTTGAAGTAAGAAATAGTGCCTAATCACTATAACCTTATCAATTACCCTTTTGGTTTTTCAAATTATCTAAATGTAAGAAGTACTTAAAATTAGTAATTTAGCAAACACTGGTGATTATTTAGGTTGTGGGGTAGGGAGGTAAAATTGAATTAGACAGGGTCCCTGATGTTGAGCTATATGCTATTTATTAGGGGCTTAAATATAGTTTAAAGTGAGAAGTATTTTAGAAAATTAGAAAGTGGGCTAGAGAGATGGCTCAGCAATTAGGAACACTGACTCCTCTTGCAGAGGACCTGGTTTCGGTTCCCAGCACCCACATGGCAGCTAAGAACTGTCTTTAGTGTCGGGCGGGTGTGGTGGCACACTCGCAGGCAGGTAGATCCAGCCTGGTCTACAGAGTGAGCTCCAGGCCAGCTGGGACTAAAGGGAGACCCTGTCTCAAAAATACCAAAAAAA
>VZQC01011090.1:2955418-3004946 GCA_009823505.1 Rhizomys pruinosus
AAAAAAAAAAAAAAAAAAAAAGAAAAAAAAAATCAGAAAGCACTAGTTTCATTTTTTTAAAGGCTCTGTAATATTTTTTTTTAATTTTATTTATTTCTGTATGTGTATGAATGTACTGTCTGCATGCGAATCTGTGCACCCGTGTCGTGCAACGCCGCAGAGGTCAGAAGAGGGTGTCGGATTCCCCTGGAACTGGAGTTCTCCTGGAATTGGAGTTTCAAACGGTTCTCAGCCGCCATGTGGGTGCTGGGGATCGAACCCGGGTCCTCTGCAAGAGCAGTCGGCGCTCTTAACCGCTAGGCCATCTCTCCAGCCCCCAGGCTCTGTAATATTTTGAAGTAACATTTGAAGAAAGTGTAAGGACTTCACTAAGAAGAAATTAGAAGCCAGGCATGGTGGCACATGCCTTTAATCCTAGCACTTAGAAGGCAGAGGCAGGTGGATCTTTGTGAGTTCAAGGCCAGCCTGGTCTACAGAGAGAGTTCCAGGACAGCTGGGGCTATAGGGAGACCCTGTCTCGAAAAGACCAAAAAATAAAAAAATAAAAATAAGTAAGTAAATAAATAAATAAGTATAAAATACCATTTAAAAAGAAGAAGAAATTAGAAGCAGTTGTCTCAAGACCTTTTTGAAAGGACTCCATGTTAAAAATTTGTAAGAATTTGCTGAATGGCTATTAAGAAAAGAGTAGGTTGGGGAGGGTAGAAGATGATAAACAGAGGATATCTTTAATCTCTGATTGTAAAGGCTTATTTTTTGAGACTCAAATTAGCCATTCAAGGCTTTCAGATTGCAGTCTCTGATTTGGATGTGTACAAAGATGGAAGATGATGATGTGGAATTGAGGAAAACTTCTGTCTGGGCATTGAATATATAAGCTACTGCAATGGCAGTGAAGAAGGGATCTTCACTGTGAAGTAAAGACTGTAGGGGAAACTGGAAGTGGCAGGTGCTGATGCACTTTTCCCAAAAAAAGGCCTTCTTGGAGTGGGGACTTGCATGAGTACCACAACCCAGCACATCTAGAATTCATTTTTTCAGGGAATGCTTTGGGACAATGGTACAGTGTTAGGTTTCAGAGCATTGAGACATGTTCAAGTCCTCTGTCCTCTCACCTTTTGGGTGATGTTGCCAAATTTAGTTTTTGAAATTTGTTTTTCCTTTTCTTAAAAAAAAAAACTATAAATAGGTAAGAGCATTAGGTATGTTTCTTTTATCATCATTTAATAAGTATAATTTTTGTCATGTTAATGAAAGTATAAGTACCATGCTACCAAGCACAAGCACACTCGTCAGCTCAATATTTTAAATGAAAGAAGAACACATAAAACTTTTATAAAATAACTTTATTTGCAATTTTTGGTTTATATTAAGTTCCCATGGACCTTTACCTATTTCCTTCTAATGTTAATGTCTTGTATAACCATTTATCAAAGCTAAAATACTAACATTGGTACAGTACTGTGAGCCAAATTTCAGACTTCATTTACATTTCACCTATTTGAAATCACTAATTATAATGTGAGATGGAAATTCAGGAACGTTTTATGAATCGCCTGTTTTGACTGTTTTCTCCCTCTTTAGAACTAATGGCTGAAGAATAAATCAACATGGCGACTATGGTTCCACCAGTGAAACTAAAATGGCTTGAACACTTAAACAGCTCCTGGATTACAGAAGACAGTGAATCTATTGCTACAAGAGAGGGCGTTGCTGTTCTGTACTCTAAACTAGTCAGCAATAAGGAAGTAGTACCTTTGCCTCAACAGGTCCTATGCCTCAAAGGACCACAGTTACCAGACTTTGAACGTGAGTCTCTTTCAAGTGATGAGCAGGACCATTATTTGGATGCCCTTCTTAGCAGCCAGCTAGCACTAGCAAAGATGGTATGTTCAGATTCTCCCTTTGCTGGGGCACTCCGGAAACGATTGCTTGTACTCCAGCGTGTCTTTTATGCACTTTCCAATAAGTACCATGACAAAGGCAAAGTGAAACAGCAGCAGCATTCACCGGAGAGCAGCTCTGGCTCAGCAGATGTCCATTCTGTTAGTGAACGTCCCCGGTCAAGCACTGATGCACTTATAGAAATGGGTGTCCGAACTGGTCTAAGTTTACTATTTGCACTTCTGAGACAAAGTTGGATGATGCCTGTGTCAGGACCTGGTCTCAGTCTCTGCAACGACGTTATTCACACTGCAATTGAAGTTGTAAGCTCATTGCCACCTTTGTCTTTAGCAAATGAAAGCAAGATTCCTCCTATGGGCTTGGACTGCTTATCACAAGTAACTACATTTCTTAAAGGAGTAACTATCCCCAATTCTGGGGCAGATACTTTAGGTCGTAGATTAGCTTCTGAGTTGCTGCTTGGTTTAGCAGCTCAGCGAGGTTCATTGCGATATCTTCTTGAATGGATAGAAATGGCTTTAGGGGCTTCAGCAGTTGTAAATACCATGGAGAAAAGCAAACTACTATCAAGCCAGGAAGGAATGATCAGCTTTGACTGCTTCATGACTATATTAATGCAGATGAGGCGTTCTTTGGTACGTACTATACATGTCAACTTTAACAAATTCCTAGCTAAGAAAGTTTTGGAGAAATCAACTGTACTTTTTTTTTTGTGGTAATAGTGAGTGATTTCAGAGTTCCTTTGGTATTGTTAGCTTCATTAAATATCTTGTATATTCTATGTGAAGAAATTTATCTGTGTTGATCTATAGGATAGGAGAGTTTGGTGCAATTTTAAGCCTACTGGATTAGAAGCCAGTTTTAGTTTATTGTTAGCATTAGTGGATTTGGGAAATTAACTGAACTTCTTTGTGTTTTGGAGACTTCATATGTAAAATAAGAGACATTGGCTAGTGAGAATGGTCTTTTGAAAACAATTCCAATTTTATCCTTACTAATTTTTATTCTTTATTTTGTTTTTGAGGCAGAGTCTCATGTAGACTGAACATGGCATGTAGAGTATGGCCTTGAACTTCTGATCTTTCTGCCTTTACCTCCGAAGTACTACAGTTATGTGTGTATACCTGCAGCAAGTTTTAATGTATGCCAAGTAATACAGAATCTAGGGATATATTTTATGTCTTCATAGAGCTTACCTAGACAATCAGACAAATACATAATTTGAGGTGAGATATTTTAAGAAAAGAAGAAAAGGTAATGTAGAATGAGAGGAGAGAGAGAGAGAGAGAGAGACTGAGAGACTGAGAGAGACAAATGTCCTCAAGACAGAGACTGAGGTAAAAGGTATGTATTTTAATGTGATCAGAGAGAGACTCCGAATTGAGACATTTGAGCAGACTAAGTGAATAGAAGAAGTAACGAGCTAAGCACAAGTCCATGAAAAGAGTGTTGTCAGTAGGAGTAAATTACTTGACCATCACAACCTTGGATATTATATTATAAATAAAATATAGTATATAAGATGAATTTTAAGAATTTATAAGACCGAAGTATAACTTGATTAAATCCAAGAATAAAAATTAGAATTTTAAAATACTATTTTAGAATATGAAGGCTTAAATACTTATAAACTGACTTAACTTCAGTTAGATTGAATTAATCAGGGTTTTTGTTTGTTTTATTTTTTGAGACAGGGTGTCACTACATAGCCCTGGCTGGCCTGGATCTTACTATGTAGACCAAGATAGCCTCCAACTCACAGAGATCTGCCTGCCTCTGCCTCCTGAGTACTGGGATTAAAGATATATACTACCACTTTTGGTCAAGTTTTCTTTTCTTTTGTGTGTGTGTGTGTGTGTGTGTGTGTGTGTGTGTGTGTGTACCATTTCCTGCCAAATACAAATTAATTTATTTAAAATAATTGAAAATGGCCAGGCATGGTGATACATGTCGTGTGTGTGTGTGTGTGTGTGTGTGTGTGTGTGTACCATTTCCTACCAAATACAAACTAACTAATTTATTTAAAATAACTGAAAATGATCAGGCATGGTGGTGCATGCCTTTAATCCCAGCACTTAGGAGTCAAAGGCAGGTGGATCTCTGTAAGTTCAGCTTGGTCTAAATAGCAAGTTCCAGGCCAGCTGGGGCTACAGGAAGACCCTGTCTCAAAAAGGCAAAAAAAAAAAAAAAAAAAAAAATAATATATATATATATATATATATATATATGTGTGTATGTGTGTGTGTGTATAATAAAAAAGAAAAAAACTGAAATGACATTTTTGTTAAGTACTTCTTTTTTAATTTTTTTATTTTATTTTTTTCGGTATGTGGTATGAATGTACTGTCTGCATGCAAGTTTGTGCACCCGTGTTGTGCAATGCAGCGGAGGTCAGAAGAGGGTGTCGGATTCCCCTGGAACTGGAGTTTCTCCTGGGAATGGGAGTTTCAGACGGTTTCTCGGCCGCCATGTGGGTGCTGGGGATCGAACCCGGGTCTCTGCAAGAGCGGTCAGCGCTCTTAACTGCCAGGCCATCTCTCCAACCCCGTTTAAGCTTCTTCTTCCTCTACCACCAAGGGAACCGAACTGTTAATACTGGGCCACTTTTTATCATTTTTTTTTTTTTCTTCAAGACAGGGTCTCCCTGGAGCCCCAGTTGTCCTGAAACTCGCTCTGTAGACCAGTCTGGCCTTGAACTCACAAAGATCCGCCTGCCTCTGCCTCCCGAGTGGTAGGACTAAAGGTGAGCAGCACCACACCTGCCTCATTTATTTCATTTTAAAAGTAATTTTATAGTTAAGTACCTGAAAATTTAAGGTGACAGAATGTATGAAAAATTAAACTTTTTAATGCTAAATTAAACTAAGGTAAGTATGTAGTGCTTTGTTTGGAATGTGCCATTGACACAGGTCCTGTGATCTTCAGATGCAGTGATCTAAGTGGGGATCTTCAGGTAATAGCTGTGAGGGCCCAGTTAGGCTTGCTGTGGTATGTAGTGCCTTATTTGGAATGTGTCATTGACTCAGGTCCTGTGATCTTCAGATTCTTTAGCTAACAGCTGACAATCAGCTAACACAAGTTAGGCTTAGGCAGTTTTTGGGTTTTTTTTTTTTTTTTTTTTTTTTTTTTTTGTCTTTTTGAGAAATTCTCTCCTCCCTCCCTTACCCCAGCTGGCCTGGAACTCAATATGTAGACCAGGCTGGCCTTGATCTCACAGAGATCTACCTGCCTCTACCTCCTGAGTGCTGGGATTAAAGGCATGTGCCACCATACCAGGCTTATTGTATTTTCTTACTCAGTGTTTACAACCTCTCACTTCGGCATGTTTTCCTCATTTTTCCTTGTTTTCTGCTTCTTATTACTTTCTCTTTCCTATTTTCAGATTTTGCTCCTTCAGATATATAATACTGTTTAATATTTTACCTCATGCCACATGTTAATATTTATGTGAAGTTACTGACTTTCATAAACTATATATTTTGTATTGCCTTTGTTACCAAAGGGGAGGGGTAATATATTACTAGACAACATGGCTATATGATTATTTACTTCCCATAATGTATTTCCTTAGTCAGAGACATATTCACCTTTCTTTGTAAGGCTTTATCCTTAGTAGGAAAGGGCTGGAGAGATGGCTCAGTGGTTAAGAGCACCGACCGCTCTTGCGGAGTACCCGAGTTTGATTCCCAGCACCCACATGGTAGCTAAGAACTGTCTTTAAGCCGGGTGTGGTGGTACACACCTTTAGTCCTAGGATTCGGGAGGCAGAGGCAGAAGCAGGTAGCAGGGAGATCTCTGTGAGTGCAAGGCCAGCCTGGTCTACAGAGTGAGTTCCAGGCCAGTTCCTGGGGGCTATAGGGAGACCCTGTCTTTAAAAAAAAGGAAAGGTATTAGGAGTAAATTAAAAAGATAAGTAAACTTTATAGGTATATCTTTAGGAAGGGCTTTTTTTCTTTTTCCCTGGTGGAAATTGAACCTGTGGTCTCAGATGTACTAGGCAAATGCTCTACCACTGAACCACATCCTCATCTCACATCCATGTGTTTAGGTAGCTTAGTTTAATGTCAGAAGGATGAACAGATATTTCAACTTAATAGGATGACTAATAGATATCTGCATTGAGGGGAGATGAATGGGACACAAGAAGAGGGCTAGAGGGAAAGACGTAGGGGGAAAGGTAGTAGGAATTTGCCTGCCAACACAAGTTGGAGGAGTTAGAGAAGTTTATAGATGGGAAATCCAAAATTCACAAAGCAGCCACGTGTGGGACCCCCAAGCCCATGGGGTAGAGTGAAATGAGATGAGGGTGTAACTGAGACAGAACTGTTATCTCATGCTATTGGATTTGGGGGATTGATTCCATAGGCAGTAGAAAGTTATTGAAGCACTTTCATGTAAAATTAGATAGCAAGAACATAAAGAAATAAGCTCCATGAAGTCTTATGTCCTTGTCTGAATATCTTAGACAAATGGGAGGAATGGTATATTTTGTATACTATTCAAAAAAGGTAATTAATGAATGCTTTTGAAGCCACAATTTTGTTGTTTTAATTTTCTCTTTAGTTTTTAAGTGTTGACCATCTCTCATATGTTAGGAATGCATGAAGTTATCCATTAATGGACTTAATTGTCCAAAATTGCCTGAGGCCTTGGGAGGAGGGGGTTGGTTGGAGATATGGTTCAGGAGTTAAGAGCACTGGCTACACTTACAGAGGATCTTGGTTTAGTTTCTAGCACCTACATGATGGCTAATAACTGCCTATAACTCCAGTTCCAGAGAATCTTCTGGCCTCCAGGGGAACTACACACATATGCTGCATTAAATACATGCAGTGAAAACACTCATGTGCATAAAATACAAATAAATAAAAATGTTTACAAAGCGCCTAAGGCCAGATGTGGCAGCACACTCCTGTAATCAAAGCACTCAAGAAGTATGGGCAGGGGAACCACAGCTTCTACACAAGCTTGTGTGAGACTTTACTTCAGATGAACTAACCCACAACCAAGTTGCAACAGCAGCAAGAAAAACTGAAACCTAAATAGGACAGTGTCCTGCAATGCAAGTTCTTGGTAAAACAGATTGTCCTTGATTTATTGTCTTCCCAAAGACAAGTCACTTATTGACAGATGGCTCTACTTTAGCCTATCAGGATTTGACATCTTAAAAATCCACTCTACTTAGAATTCTTACTTTTGTAAAGCTGCTGCATAATTAAAAAATAAAATAAATAAAAGCCAGAGCTAAAACTTGAGAAGCCATACCATAAATAATTAAAGAGAAAAAATGAGGGGCTGGACAGATGGCTCACCAGTTAAGAGCAATGGTTTCTTTTGCAGAGGGCCTGGTTGAGTTTCCAGTACCCACATGGTGGCTAATACCTGCTCATAACATTTCCAGGGGATCCAACATACTCTTATGGTGTCTGTGGGCGTGCATGTGCTAGGCTTTCATTAATCCAAGCAAAGAACGCATACACCTAATTTAAAAAATTGACTTAGCAGCAACAAGTTAGTGTCTTGTCACCTAGAAATAAAAGTAGCCAATTAGAGTCAGAGATCTAAAGGTGATGATGAACAGTGTGTTGCAATTGGAAGATTCTAATGAGCTGTAATGTTTACTGAAAGCTGTTTGAGAAATAAGTGAAAGTTGTAACAACCAGAGGCTAATAATTAAAAATGGTAGTGTTGTGATTGTGGATAACACCATCCATAATATACAACAGGAAACTTTACCTTACCCTTCTTCTGTCCCTTCCTCTTTTCCTCCCTCCCTCCCTTTATACCTTATTGTGGGAATCTAACCCGTGTCCTCATTTTTTGGGTCTTTGTCACCCAAAATGTGTAACTGACAAAATTCTTTCTTCTTAACTATTTTCAGAACCTTGTTACTCATAGAACTAATTATTGTTTAGTATGGCAATTAGACAGGGATTGGTGCTTAATTGACCGTCTGACTGAATAGTCAGATTTTTCTAACACACTTGTGGAAAAGTTGATTTCATACCCAACTGTTAGGATTTGATCACAAAACACATAATCTTACAGTTTTTCAAATAGAATTTTTTTTTTTTGCAGAGTATTCAAGTGATTTTAACACATGTCTATCTCCTTTTCATGTTGTACCCCATGATGTTTAATTACAGGGTTCATCGGCTGATCGGAGTCAATGGAGAGAACCAACCAGAACATCTGATGGCTTGTGTTCACTCTATGAGGCAGCATTATGTCTCTTTGAAGAGGTACGTAATCACCATAGCCTTCACATTAAAAATGACTTTGTTATATAGTGTTATAAAGCTCCAGAAGAAAATGGTACCTGCTTGGCTCTAGAGAGGGGTGTTTGGGGCCAGGGGTGCTAGAGAAATTTCTCAATGTGTATCTTTTTATTTTAAATTTTGGATCATGTACTGGTAACTTAAATTGAAAATTAAATAAAACAGGTTAAGAAAGACATAAAAACAAATGTGTAGATCAATGAATGTTGCAAAATAAATACTCAGGTTAAAAAAATGGGAGTGCTGCTGAGGTAGCTCAGTGAGTAAAGGTACTTGTTGCCAAACCTGACAACTTGAGTTTAGTTGTCAAGGTACCACATAGTAGAAGACAGAACAGATTCCTGTAAGATGTCCTCAGAGACATCCTACCACATATACAAATGTGATAAAAAATAGAATTAAAAAAATAGAACTTTGCTAGCTACTGTAGAAGCCCTCCACATCCTAGTCAAAACTTGCTCCCACTTCCCTAAAGAACTACTGTCTTGACTTCCTTGCAGCAATTTGTAGATGTGCATGTCTGAACACTAGTTCCCTCTTGCTCATTTAAAAAAATAATAAACTATTTTAAATCTCTTAATATATGTGTTTGCCTCCCCTTTTTGGGGAGGGAGTAGCTGTGAGATACTGTAATTCTGATATTTTTCCATTTATTAGTTGAAATCTTTTTCAAAGTGATGCTTGATTACCTCTATCTACTTATTTACTAGTCTTCAGATTAATGAATTGGTACCCCTATCATCTTTTACTTGGGCAATTAATTCCATTTAAAAATATTATAAACTCTTGGGTTTGAAGCTATTTGAGTTTCAGTCTGTTGAATACTTATATGTAGTAAAGGTCATTGCCTCCTTCTGGCTGGCAGTCTCTTCAGGATTGCTTCCTTCTGGCTGGCAGTCTCTTCAGGATTGCCTCCTTCTGGATAGCAGTCTGTTCAGGGATGCTTCCTTCTGGCTGGCAGTCTCTTCAGGATTGTTCCTTCTGGCTGGCAGTCTCTTCAGGGTTGCTTCCTTCTGGCTGGCAGTCTGTTCAGGGTTACTTCCTTCTGGTTGGCAGTCTCTTCAGGGTTGCTTCCTTCTGGCTGGCAGTCTCTTCGGGGTTGCTTCCTTCTGGCTGGCAGTCTCTTCAGGATTGTTCCTTCTGGCTGGCAGTCTCTTCGGGGTTGCTTCCTTCTGGCTGGCAGTCTCTTCGGGGTTGCTTCCTTCTGGCTGGCAGTCTCTTCGGGGTTGCTTCCTTCTGGCTGGCAGTCTCTTCGGGGTTACTTCCTTCTAGCTGGCAGTCTCTTCAGGGTTGCTTCCTTCTGGCTGGCAGTCTCTTCAGGGTTGCTTCCTTCTGGCTGGCAGTCTCTTCAGGGTTGCTTCCTTCTGGCTGGCAGTCTCTTCAGGGTTGCTTCCTTCTGGCTGGCAGTCTCTTCAGGGTTGCTTCCTTCTGGCTGGCAGTCTCTTCAGGGTTGCTTCCTTCTGGCTGGCAGTCTCTTCAGGGTTGCTTCCTTCTGGCTGGCAGTCTCTTCAGGGTTGCTTCCTTCTGGCTGGCAGTCTCTTCAGGGTTGCTTCCTTCTGGCTGGCAGTCTCTTCAGGGTTGCTTCCTTCTGGCTGGCAGTCTCTTTGGGGTTGCTTCCTTCTGGCTGGCAGTCTCTTCAGGGTTGCTTCCTTCTGGCTGGCAGTCTCTTTGGGCTTACTTCCTTGACTAGCTGGCAGCCTCTTCAGGGTTGCTTCCTTCTGGCTGGCAGTCTCTTCAGGATTGTTCCTTCTGGCTGGCAGTCTCTTCAGGGTTGCTTCCTTCTGGCTGGCAGTCTCTTCAGGGTTGCTTCCTTCTGGCTACCAGTCTCTTCAGGATTGTTCGAGTTCTGTAGCTTCCTTGGTGTTGTTTCTGGCATGTTATATCTTTTTCTTGCCCAACAGAATCAGATAGCAATTTCCTCCAAAATATGGTGGTTTCTTTTTTGAGAAAATTGTTTTGTTTTGTTTTGTTTTGTTTTTTAAGGCCACAATCAGAGTAATAGAGATGCTTGCTTACTACTAATTTTATCTTATCTTTCTAGGCTATTCTTCAGTGGATAGGACTATGAAGTACATGCCTATTGCATATATGTGTGTGTGTGTGTGTGTGTGTGTGTGTGTGTATTAAAGCCAAAATGCCTTCTGAGTTCATATCGATATATTCAGATTCAGGGCTCCAACAATATTTATATGTTTTTTTTCTTCAAACAGAGGCAGTGATTTCTCAAAATTGTAGGGATGATAGAATTAGAGTATCCTTTATTGTTGTAACCACGTTATACATATATGTCACACACATGTTTGCATACACAGTCTTAAAATAATAAGACCCATAATGACCACTATGGTTATATGGTTATCAAAGACAACTTTTTGTGCTTCCCTCAACTTTTTATAGTTGTAGGGCATATAATCATTCCATACTTTCTGCCTTTTAACCTTCATTTAGAACTGACTTTTCCATTCTTTTTAAAAAAATATTTTATCGGTTTTACAGCAGAATTCTATAAAACATTTCAAAAAGACCTACAACCATTATTACTGAAACTGTTTAGAAGGATATAATCAGAGGGAATTCTCCCAGATTCATTCTATGAGGCCAGCATCACTCTATTACCAAAACCAGGCAAAGATACAACTAAGAAGGAGAACTATAGACCCGTCTCCCTAATGAACACAGATGCCAAAATTCTAAATAGGATACGGGCAAATCGCATACAGACACACATCAAGAAGATCATCCATCATGACCAAGTTGGATTCATATCAGAGATGCAGGGATGGTTCAACACATGGAAATCAATAAACATCATCAAGTACATAAATGGAATGAAAGACAAAAACCACACAATCATCTCAATTGACGCTGAAAAAGCCTTTGACAAAATCCAACATCCCTTCATGCTTAAAGTCCTAGAGGGAATTGGATTGGAGGGATCATTCCTCAATGTAATCAAAGCCATATACAAGAAACCCACAGCTGATATCACCCTAAATGGGGAAATGACAGAAACATTCCCTTTAAAGGTAGAAACTCAGCAAGGCTGCCCCTGTCACCACTCCTCTTCAATATAGAGCTTGAAGCACTTGCTAGGGAAAAAAGGCAAGAAAAGGAAATTAAAGGAGTACTAATTGGAAAAGAGGAAGTCACGCTATCCCTTTTTGCTGATGATATGATTGTTTATTTAAGGGATGCTAAAAACTCCACCAGAAAACTCCTAGAAACGATTAACAGCTTCAGCAAAGTGGCAGGATACAAAATTAACCTAAAAAACTCAGTGGCCTTTCTTCAACAACAAGCAACTGGAGAAGGAATTCAAGGAGACCTTCCCACTCACATTAGCCTCAAAAACAATAAAATACCTAGGAACAAACCTAACCAAAGACACCAAAGATCTCTACAAAAAAATTTTTTTAAACACTTAAAGAAAAATTGAAGATATCAGAAGATGGAAAAACCTCCCATGGTCATGGATTGGGAAAATTAACATTGTAAAAATGTCCATTCTACCCAAACTCTTATATAGATTTAATGCAATCCCAATTAAAATCCCCAAGAGTTTCTTCACAGGCTTGGAAAAAAAAGTCCTTAAATTCATTTGGAAAAACAAAAGACCCCGAATAGCCAAAACAACCCTCAGCGAAAAGAGCTACACAGTGGGGATCTCTATACCAGACTTCAGACTATATTACAGGGCTATAGTCATAAAAACAGCCTGGTACTGGCACAGAAACAGACCTGTTGACCAATGGAACAAAACTGAAGATCCAAACCTGAGCACATACAATTTCAGCCATCTCATATTTGACAAGGGGGCCAAGAAACCACAATGGAGAAAAGACAGCATCTTCAGCAAGTGGTGTTGGCAAAACTGGATCACCACTTGTAGAAGAATGAAATTAAACCCCTACCTCTCGCCCTGTACAAAAGTCAACTCCAGATGGATTAAAGACCTCAACGTGAAACCCCAAACTCTGAAGGTGATAGAAGAAAAAGTTGGCAGCAGACTACAAGACATAGGCGTAGGAAAAGACTTCCTAAATCAGACAGCAGCTGCACAAGAATTAAGGTCGACAATTGACAAATGGGACCTCATCAAACTCAAAAGCTTCTGTACATCAAAAGAAACAATCAAGGAAGTGAAGAGAAATCCCACAGAGTGGGAGGAAACCTTCACTGCAGATACATCTGACAAAGCATTGATTTCCAGAATATATAAACTACTCAAAAAACAAAGAAAAAAGAAAACAAATGACCCACTCAATAGATGGAGCAAAGAACTGAACAGAGACTTCACAAGTGAGGAATTAGAGATGTCTGAGAAACACCTCAAGAACTGTTCAACATCACTAATCATTAAGGAAATGCAAATGAAAACCACTTTAAGATATCATCTTACTCCAATAAGACTGGCTAGGATCAAGAAAACAAATGATACCAAGTGCTGGAGAGGTTGTGGGGAAAGGGGAACACTCATCCACTGCTGGTGGGAATGTAAACTCGTACAGCCACTATGGAAAGCAGTGTGGAGAACCCTTGGAAGACTTGGAATGAACTTGCCACCCGACCCAGCCATACCACTCCTGGGCATGTACCCTCAAGACTCACCCCACCGCAGAGATACATGCACGGCCATGTTTATTTCAGCTCTCTTCACAATAGCAAGGAGCTGGAACCAACCCAAATGCCCCTCAACTGATGAGTGGATAGAGAAAATGTGGTACATCTACACAATGGAGTTCTATGCAGCAGTAAAGAAAGATGACATCATGAGCTTTGCAGGAAAATGGCTGGAGCTAGAGGACATCATGTTGAGTGAAGTAACACAGTCCCAGAAAAGCAAACGATGAATGGTATCCCTCATCTGTGGATGCTAGTGCCAATTACCTAGTTGTAAGTATTTCTTGTGCACAGCCCCTTGAGCTTTTGTCCAAGTAGTTGGGAGTGATGCATAGTGGAAACAACAACAACAGACAGGACTGCATCAAAGAACTGACTGAAAAAGTGAACTTCTGCTGAAAACAGTCAACTTCCACATGGAGAATATCGAGAAAGAGAAAGAGATGAAAAGCATGTTTGGCAAAATACATGAGCCGTGGTGGGGTGGGGGCATAGAGTGGGGAACATGGGTCTAGATTTGATAATCTTGTACGAAATATATATTAAAAAATAAATAAATAGGGGCTGGAGAGATGGCCTAGCGGTTGAGAGCACCGACCGCTCTTGCAGAGGACCCGGGTTCGATCCCCAGCACCCACATGGCGGCTGAGAGCCGTCTGAAACTCCAATTCCAGGAGAACTCCAGTTCCAGGGGAATCTGAGACCCTCTTCTGACCTCCGCGGCATTGCACGACACGGGTGCACAGACTTGCATGCAGACAGTGCATTCATACACATACAGAAATAAATTTTAAAAATTAATAAAAAATAAATAAATAAATGAATAAATAAATAAAATAATAAAAAGTATTTTATTTTTAGTTTTATGTGTATGAGTATATTGCCTGCATGTATGTAAGTTTACCTATGTTGTGCAATGCCTGCTGCAGTCAGAAGGTATTTGATCCCCTAGAAATTGGAGTTATGAATGGCTGTTAGCTGCAGTGTGATTGTTGGAAACCGAATCGCGGTCCTCCGAAAGAGCAGGCAGTGCTGAGCCATCTCTCCAGATCCCCTTTTTGCTTTTAAAACCCATTGTCTAGATTTCTCAATAGAAGCACAGAGAAACAAAAAGATTCTCTTCTTGAGTTCTTGCTTCTTATTCTTGAAAACTACTTTTGATAAAGATCTTTGGCTTGCATTATCTTTCTTTGAGAAACTTAAATATGTTTCCTAATTTCTTCTGGCATAAACTTTAAGTCTGAAGATGATTTTTCTTTTCTGTGTGAGTCACATGCTCATTTTGATGAGAAGGCATTGATTTTTTTTTTAAATCAGTAATTTTACTGGGATACACATTTTGATGCTATTTATTTGGGTTGATATTCTTAGAGATTAGAGTATTCATTCTGTAGCTTCAGATCTCTTTTATTTTAGGAAAATATCTCTAAATTACAGTTTTGTATATTATTTTTAACTTCATGTTAGTCTTTTGTACCATTTTATTGGTTATTAAAAATTATCTTTTCAATTCTAAAATGCCATTTTATTGTTTGTTACTTAGAGGGCATTGTCTACTATTTTTTAAAAAGATTATTTTTCTGGGCATGGTGGCATTGATTTTTAATCCCAGCCGGGAGGCAGAGCCACGTGGATCTCTGTGAGCTCGAGGCCAGTCTGGTCCATATAATCACTTCCAGGCTGGCTAGGACTAGAGACCCTAATTTTCATTTATGTATGGCATTTGTATGTGGTATCTGTAGAGGCCAGGAACAGGCATCAGATCCCCTGGAAATATAGGCCATTAAAACTGCCCAGTGTGAATTCTGGGAACTGAACTCTGGTGCTCTGGAAGAGTAGGAAGTGCTTTTAACTACTGAGCCATCTCTCCAGTCCTGTATATTTTTATTCTTGGATTTCTTTCTCTTTGGTCTTCATTTCTACATTTAAAAAAATTTCTTCCTTCTTGAGTTCTGTCAGTACCCTCATTTTTGAGTATTTCAAATTAAGATTTATATTTTTTTAAATCAGGTTTGATTTTCCTAATCCCCTTTTCTAAAGTAGATAATTTGCTCTTTGGGGGGTTACTTTTTTCTGCTATGCTTTTATTATTATTATTATTATTATTTATTATTATTAATTTTTTTGGTCTTTTTGAGACAGGGTCTCCCTGTAGGCCCAGCTGTCCTGGAACTCGCTCTGTAGACCAGGCTGGCCTTGAACTCAAAAAGATCCACCTGCCTCTGCCTCCAAAGTGCTAGAATTAAAGGCGTGCACCACCACACCCAGCTTCTAATAACTATGTTAAAGAACATGTGTATGAAACTTTTTAGAACGACAATTTAACATTATTAAGGTGTTGGCATTATCAGTAGGGGCTTTTTTTTCTTTGTCTTTTTTGAACTTCAGTTTTCTATACAGTGCAACATGAAGGGTGTATGCTGTAAGATTTAGTTTCAAAGGCTTGATTGTGTACCTTCCCATTTTTGCCTTCCCATTTTAATGATTTACCCTGTGCAAATAAATATTCTACCCATGTGTTTAAGACCAGGTACCTTGTTTTAGGTGTGAGTAGTTTAGAGTAATTAGAAATTAAGAGTTTCAGACACTACCTATGAAACCATCTAAACTAAAAATGTCCTGCTTATTTTTTGCATCTTTTAAAATTTTTAACAGGTTTGTAGAATGGCTTCTGACTACTCAAGAACATGTGCTAGCCCAGATAACATTCAGACTGGTGATGCTCCCGTTGTCTCTGAAACCTGCGAGGTTTACGTCTGGGGGAGCAATAGCAGCCACCAGCTGGTGGAGGGCACACAGGAGAAAATACTGCAACCCAAGCTAGCTCCTAGCTTCTCTGATGCTCAGACGGTAAGTTCTCTGTGGACTTTGTGAACTAGTAGATAATGGAGTAAGTATGCACACTGTTTTTGCCTTAAGTAATGACTTTTTTTTTCAATGAGTAAAAATTACTAGTTGAGGGGGCTGGAGAGATGGCCTAGCGGTTGGGAGCGCTGACTGCTCTTGCAGAGGACCTGGGTTCGATCCCCGGCACCCACATGGCAGCTGAGAACCGTCTTTAACTCCAGTTCCGGGGGAGTCCGATGCCCTCTTCTGACCTCCGCAGCGTTGTGCGATGCGGGTGCTTGGACCTGTATGCAGACAGTACATTCATACACATAAAAAATAAATAAAATTATAAAAAAAATTACTAGTTGAGTGTTTCTTATCTATATTGTTTCTATGCCACTTGCATCAGTTTTTAATCTTAGTAGAAAAATGCATTTTTGGGCCAAAAAAAAAAGAAAAATGCATTTTTGATCTTTCACATCTTTGACAGTATTTTCAAGCTAAAAAAATTAAATCAGGACATAGATTTGTAAAAAGCCTAATGAATTACAGATTTTACCATTATATTTAGCATAAATATGACAAAGAATTTGACCTTTCCCTTTCTTAGGGAAATTAATTTTTTAAAGATTTTTCTGTGTATGAATATTTACTGTGTGTGCAGTGCCCATGGAGGCCAGAGAGGGTGTTGAAACACTTGGTACTAGAGTAATAGGCTGTTGTGAGCCACCTGATGTGGGTACTGGAAACTAAATCTGGGTTCTCTATAGGAAGAGCAATCTCTTCAGCCATCTCTCCAGCTCAGCATTTCATTTTCTTATGATAACTTTTGTTCTCTTTTTATAAATGTAGCCTAGCTGTCTTCTCACACTTGCCTTCCACACATAGACATGCATACACACAGAAATAAATGAAGTGTATTTCTTATGTAGAAACCAATCCTTAAAAATGAATTTCAGTACAACATGAAGTTAGTATGAAAATTCCATTAATATTTGATTAATTTTCTACATAACACATCTCTATGGAGAATTACATCATTTTCTGCTTTAAAATGTTTCCTTTCACCCTCTCTAATAAACCTGACTTGACATATCATATGTTGACTGTCACAAAGCATTCTCTATTTGTGGTTCTCTGTGCTCTTTTGTAGATTGAAGCTGGACAGTATTGCACTTTTGTCATTTCTACGGATGGTTCTGTCAGAGCTTGTGGTAAAGGCAGCTATGGGAGATTGGGCCTTGGAGATTCTAATAATCAGTCTACTTTAAAAAAGTTAACCTTTGAGCCTCACAGGTCTATTAAAAAGGTTTCATCTTCTAAAGGCTCTGATGGTCACACTTTAGCTTTTACTACAGAAGGAGAGGTCTTCAGCTGGGGAGATGGCGACTATGGGAAACTAGGACATGGAAATAGTTCAACCCAGAAATATCCCAAGCTTATTCAGGGCCCTCTACAGGGAAAGGTATGTGCTTCCCTTTGGATTTGAAAATAATTAAATACAGTGGTGTAATTATTGACAATGTTTTTCAGATTTTGATATGCTCTTTCTGAGTTACCTCTTATCCTCCACTCTTTAGCTTAGCTTTTGTATATTATATAGGTTACATATTGCTTTTACATGTGTTATTCAATTTTAGTTCCTAGAAAATTTCAACTTTAATTCTATTTACTTATTTATATTTTATGTGTGTGAATGTTTTGCCTGTATGTAAGTGTACCACATGCATGCAGTACCTGTGGAGGCCAGAAGAGGATGTCAGATCCCCTGAAACTGAAGTTAAGGATGATAGCATGTGGATGCTGGGAACTGTACCTGGGTCCTCTGTAAGAGCAGCTCTTAACCACTGAGTCATCTTTCTGGTCCCTCAGCTTTTATTTTTTACAAATATATATGCTGTATGTTTCCACATACATGTTCATGCAGGTGTGCAAGAATCAGGGGACAGGAAGTCAACCTTGGGAGTCTCCTCAAGAAAGCTTTACACCTTATTTTTTGAGACAGGGTCTCACTGAGATCTGTGGCTCATCGATTAAAGTAGACTTGCTGGCCAGCAAGCCCCAGGAATCTTATCTCTGCCTCCCCAGTGCTAGGATAACAAGTGGGTCACCATACCTAGCTTTTTAAACTTAATTAATTAATTAAATTAAATTAAATTAATTATATGAATGTACTGTCTGCATGTAGGTTTGTGCACCCATGTTGTGCAATGCCGAGGAGGTCAGAAGAGGGCGTCGGATTCCCCTGGAACTGGAGTTCTCCTGGAATTGGAGTTACAGACGGTTCTCAGCCACCATGTGGGTGCTGGGGATTGAACCCAGGTCCTCTGCAAGAGCAGTCGGCGCTCTTAACCACTAGGCCATCTCTCCAGCCCCATACCTGGCTTTTTACTGGTGTCCAAACTTGGACCCTTGTGTTTTCATGGCAAGCACTTCCTAAAATGAGCCATTATTCAGCCCTTAAATGATAAGACATTTAGAGTGATTACATCATTGTCAAGATTTCCTTCTAGGGGCTGGAGAGATAGATGGCTTAGTGGGTAAGAGCACTGCTGTTCTTGCAGAGGACCCAGGTTTGATTCCCAGCACCCACATGGTGGCTAGCAACCATGTACATCCTCAGTTCCAGGATATCCAATGCCCTCTTCTAACCTCTGAAGTCAGTACATGCACAACATGGGTGCACTTAGACACAGGCAGGCACACTCATACACATAAAAATTGAAATAATAAATAATATATTAAAATTCATTCTAAATAATTTTCGTCATTAGAAATCTATTTTTATTTTACTTTTCTTTAAATAGGTAAGGCTTATGTGGGCTTCTCCATTTTAAGGTTGAATTCTTTCCCTGAAAATTTTCATATGCAAAATCTTTGTAAAGTTTAAATTTTAATTTTATAACAATACAAATAGTATTTTTTCTTTCACGAGATGTTTTCTCATAGACTTGTCTTTTAAATGTTTCACACAGCTGTAACTTAAGAGTATTTTCATTTACTTATCAACCCCAAAGTAATGACGCTTGTAATATCCTATTTGTTGTTATTGTTTGAGATAGGGTCTTACTTTGTAACCCTGATTGACCTGGAATGAACTATGTAGACCAGTCTGGCCTCAAACTCACAGATCTGCCTTCCTCTGCCTCCTGAGTGCCTATGTCTAGTGCTACCTTTACTGCCCCAAGCATGGTCACACATTGGGGACCCCAGACCCCTGCCCCATCTTTGAGACTCTGGACATAGTTATGGCTCTACTTTCCCACTCCGTTCCTCCTCATTGGAATTATGAGGTAGGGTTGCTGCAAGGAAGAGGAGTGCCCCCAACCTGCCCAGCCCCGGCTTCTCACCCTGGCCTTCAAGCCTACCCTACTGCCTGGCCCTCTGTCATTCTCCTCCAGTTTCATTAAAGATTTCATGAAATTAAAAAAAAAAAGTTGTGCATGTCACACTTTGTAAGCAGCAGACATTTTTGATGAAGTACAGAATGTGCCGGGTGTGGTGACACACATCTGTAATCCCAGGTAGAAACAGTAAGATTGCCACTTTTGGAGCTGCCTGGTTAATGTAGTGAGAGCCCTTGCCTCAAAAAATGAAAACGTTGAATATGGGACTTTAAGGAACTTTAGCTAAATACTGTTAATAGTTCTTTTCTGATGCTTCTTGTTCCATTTCTTAGATTTTTTTTTATATCCCATTGTTATGACAACATAGTTTAAATATCATGAAGGGAAAATACCAAAGCATTTTAAGTTAATAATTTACAGATACAGTCATAGAAGTTCTCATGTAGTATTTCTAAAAGTGAACTGTCATTTTTGTAGGTTGAAAAGATATGGAGGTGTTGGTGCATGCTTTTTTCTTGTTTTTCGTTTTTAGTTCCTGATGATTTTGATCAGTGTTAAAAATTATAAGTGATTCCCCAAGTTATACTGCTATGTATGCCCTACTTCCTGATTCTTCTAATCAAAGATAGTTTCTTGAGGATAAGAGGTGCTGCTGTGAGGAGTCAGCTTATATGCTGATTATATTGGTAATAGCTCTTTTTTTTTTTTTTTTTTTTTTTTTTTTTGGTCTTTCGAGACAGGGTCTCCCTGTAGCCCCAGCTGTCCTGGAACTCACTCTGTAGACCAGGCTGGCCTTGAACTCACAAAGATCCGCCTGCCTCTGCCTCCTAAGCGCTAGAATTAAAGGCATGCGCCACCACTCCCGGCTAGCTCATATTTTTGAGAGTTACCTTATTATGCAATGAGTTCTTATCAGTCAAGATCAGAGGTTTCCTGTTGATCTTGGACTTACAAACTTGTCATTGTTACATGGTTGATTGGTACAGTAGCATTTCTACTAGTGATTAGACTGATGTCCTCAGAGCCCCTGATAGTAATTACAATCTCTCTTTCTGAATTGAGAAAAGTTGTCTTCATTGGGTAGAAGCTGTGGATCATGGCTTAGCAAGCAGAACAAAAAACACTTGACTGCTTAGCCAATAGCTTTTGTCCTCAGTACAACTTCCACATCTGTATATGCATTAGTCATGATAATAATGCCTCTGAACTCTGTGTATGTACTTCAGCATCTATGTGCTCATCATATTTACTTGTGTCCAATACAGGGAGTTATTTGTGTATCAGCTGGATATAGACACAGTGCTGCTGTCACAGAGGATGGGGAATTGTACACATGGGGTGAAGGAGACTTTGGACGATTAGGTAAGATATTTGTAAAAACTGAAGCTAGTCCCACAGAATAGAATGATCAATTACTAAGGACCAATGAGGATAGAGTTCATAGGCCATTTCTTCTGTTAGTTTTAACTTTAGAATAAGGTATGTTTTTATAGATAATGCCTAGATCCTGGTGTGGTATCTTAAGATGTAAGTCAACCTGTCAAGTCTATCCATTATTTATTGTAACCAGGCACTGGTTTTAGGGATAACAAGCATATCATCAGGACCCTGAGGTTTATTATATACTGTGCAATTAAAACAAGTTGACATGAACATGATAGAAGACAAATTGAAGCTGGGCGGGTGGTGCATGCCTTTAATCCCAGCACTTGGGAGGCAGACGCAGGCAGATCTCTTGTGAATTCAAGGCCAGCCTGATCTACATAAGTTCCAGGACACCTAGGGCTGAAGGGAGACCCTGTCTCAAAAAAGACAAATTGAGAGCAGTACTGTAGCAGAGCTTAGATAGAATGTTCTAATGGTTCAGTAATGTGCATGGATCCCCCAGTTAGGGAGCAACCTATTCTGTTTTTCATATTTAATTTCACTGAAAAATTTAACTGTTAGCACTCACTGCTCTTGAGAAGTTATGGCTTAGAGAAAAAGAGTTAACCTTGTTTCTTTGTGTGTTTTATCCAAGGTCATGGTGACAGTAATAGCCGTAACATTCCAACATTAGTAAAAGACATTAGTAATGTAGGAGAAGTTTCTTGTGGAAGCTCACATACTATTGCTTTATCTAAAGATGGAAGAGCTGTGTGGTCCTTTGGTGGAGGAGACAATGGTATGTAAAAAAAAAAAAATTATTGGTAGCTTTGGCTTTTTTCCTTAAAAATTAAAAACATTTTCTTTTTCGAGTAGATGTATGTGCATAGCATTCAAAAACTAAAAATGAGCCAGCATGGTGGTATGTGGGAGCTTCTCTTGCTACAAACAGGTACAGCTCAGTCCTGCTAAGGGAAGGGGAGCACAGTGCCCACCTGAGGTCACTGTAGGGAACTGACCCCTTGGCACAGAGGTCAGTTGGTTACTTTCGTAACCTGACTTAAGAGGTACTTCCAACTCAGGTCCTTAGCCTGGGACAACAGAACGTATCCCTTCTCGTCCATGCTTTCCCACCTGCCCAAAGACTGCTGGTCTCTGGACAGGAATTTCAGGCTGATGGCTGATGGCTGATAGCCTATCTTCAGCCTACACCCACTCACAATTTACTCCACAGCTGGTGACCTGATAAGTCTCTGTCCAGCCCCACACCAGATAACCAGGTTGGTGGTCTGATGGACTGCCATCCAACCCATTGGCCACGACACTCGAAATTCAGGCCTCCTTCGGCCTGTATGTGCACAGAAATAATAGCCAGGAGTTCTGTGTAATGATGGTAATGAAGAATTTGCTTTATTGCCTGCTACAACTAGCTTTTATAAGCAAAATGACGTCAGCTCCCAGAGCCAATCACAGTCCCCCAGTTCCGCATCACTGTACACTGCTGCTCCACCTGCATCATGTGCCTGGGCCACTTGCTTGCTCCTTCTTGGGGCGGGGTCAGAGGAAGCCATGACTCCCACATGGTGCCCTGAGGGGTGCTAGCTGAGAACTAGCCCCTACTTCAAACTTCCCACAGTGGTGCATGCCTTCAATCCCAGCACTTAGGAGGCAGAGCCAGGCAGATCTCTGAATTCAAGCCCAGCCTGGTCTACCTATCTCTACCTATCAAGTTCCAGGAGCTCCAAGGAGACCCTGTCTCAAAATGATGGGGGGGGGGGCGGAGAAAGACTCATAATGCAGACAAACAGAAATAAAAACTAAAAGAAATTCTGTTTCTTTTAAGATTTATTTTTATTTTTAAAATTTTGTGTAGGTGTGGGCATCTATCCCCTGGAACTCTAGTTACAGGTGCTTGGGAGCTATTATATGAATGCTGGGAACTGAGCTTGGGTTCTCTCCAAGAGCAGTGCATGCTTTGAACCACTCAGGCATCTCTCCAGCCCTGAAATCTGTTTCTTTTAATGCTGCTTTAACCATTGTTAATACATTGGTAGACAGATTATATGTACATATTATTAAGTTTCGGTGCTGAGAGGAAGGCTGAGTCTGAATTAATGGGGGCAGGCTTTATTCAGGGAAAGGAAAGGGAATGTGCCCTTGGGCAAAACCTAAAGGCCCATGGTGGGTGAAAGAAGTGAAGGAAGTGAAAGGGAGCGAAAGTGGGCTAAGGGTCTCTTATAGGGCAAGGGAGGGAGATGGTGAGGTATTGAAGTCTGGGAAATTGAGGCAGGTAGAAGCCCTGGAGGTGATCTCTTTGGGATCAGGTATTAATCTCCTCTGGTACCTTGCATAGGCTTTCTTCTGACACTTTCATGAAAGCAGGATCCCAGCCGAAGAGGAGATCTGGGACCTCACTGTCTATGACATCTTAATTCCCATCTTGCGGACCTCCAACCCAACACATATATACATGCTTATATAAATTTTTACATACATGTCTTTTTGAAAGTCAAAGTAGGCACATATATTCCATATGTGTTATTTTACAATTTGATTCTAGTTAAGCAGTATTTTAGGAGTATCAATAATCATGTCTCTGTACTCCTGTTCAGTTTATAAAAGCAGTTTCTCAATGTTGAGACTTCGAGTTTTGGGGTTTTTTTTTTATATTTTTATTTTTTATTTTTTGCCACTGTGTATTTAAGTGCACTGCATGTGTGCGTGCATGCTGAGCGGAGGTCAGAATCGGGTGTCAGATTCCCCTGGAACTGGAGTTAAAGAAGGTTCTTAGCCACCATATGGGGGCTGGGAATTGAACCCGGGTCCTCTGCAAGATCAGTCAGTGCTCCCAACCGTTAAGCTATCTCTCCAGCCCCAAGACTTCCAGATTTTTTAGTATTAAAAACAATACCTTGTTGGTTCCAAACATGGAAGGACGCAAGAAGACAGTCATGTATAAATCAGGAAGATAACACAAAACAAAGAAACCCACTGCAATGAATGACCACATCTGTGTCCACTTTAGTCATTTCTATCAGAAATGTGAATGCTCATTTGCCCTTCAACAGTACTAGGTATTAAAATGAAGTAATTTAAGTGAGTTGTGGTGACACTCTTCTGCTATTCCAACAACAAAATCTAAACCAAATAAATTATGGTAATTTAAAAAATAATTCAAGGGGTGAAAGTAGTAAAATGTAATTTATATTTTGTTGATTTCTAGTATGCAGCCCTGTTTGGCCTAGGACTTGCTATATAGACCAGGTGGCCTCAAACTCACAGAGATATGCCTGCCTCTGCCTCCCAAGTGTCGGAATTAGAGGCATGCTCTACCTCAGACTTGCAGCAATCCTTCTGCCTCTGCCTCTCCAATGCTGGAATTTCTAGTTAGTGCCACAGTGCCTGGTTAACCTGTCAACACATTTAAAGTTAATGGTATGAGGGCTGGAGAGATGGCTTCACAATAAAAAGCACTTACTGCAGAGGACTCAAATTCAGGTCCCAGCACCTATGGCAGGATGCTCACAGCTATCTGTAACTCCAGCTCCAGGGGATCCTACACCCTCTTCTGGCCTCCAACAGGCACATACACACAGACAGACAGACAGACAGACAGACAGAGACACACACACACACACACACACACACACACACACACGTATGTATATACAAAAATAAAACAGAAATATGGCTATTAGTTTTTTCCTTTTTTTTTGGTGTTTTTGAGGCAGGGTCTCCCTTTTAGTACCAACTGTCCTGAAGCTCGCTCTGTAGACCAGTCTGGCTTTGAACTCAGGTGCGTGGCACCACGCCTGGCTGAAATATGGCTATTAAAGGAGGACAAAGAAAGACATGGAAGTCTCTTTAAAGTGCTTTTATTGATTAAGATACAAAAAACTGCCAGGTGTGGTGACGCATGCCTTTAATCCCAGCACTTAGGAGACAGAGGCAAGCAGATCTCTGTGAGTTCAAGGCCAGCCTTGACTACATAGTGAGTTTCAAGACAGCTTGGGGCTACAGGGAGACCCTGTCTCAAAAATACAAAAAAAAAAAAAAAAATGCAAAAAACTATTAGTTGTTGATTGTTAAATTTCTTAAAACAAAAATGTTCATTTATTAATCTCCTCTGCTATTAGAAACTTCGCGATTTCTATGTCTATTGGGTTACTGGGGTTACTGATGTAAAGATTAGAATACTTTATCAAATTTATTGATTAGAAAAAGTATAGGCTTTTGGAAAAGTTGTTTAAATTGACTGCTTTTCTTTTTCTCTGTAGGTAAACTTGGCCATGGCGATACCAACAGAGTGTATAAACCCAAAGTTATTGAAGCTCTGCAAGGAGTGTTTATTCGTAAAGTTTGTGCTGGGAGCCAATCTTCTCTTGCTTTGACATCGACAGGGCAGGTAGGATTAAAGAATAAACATTACAAAGAATATTTCAGAGGACAAGGTAACTAAAAAGTGATAATTCTGGGTAAGAATTTAAATGAAAGAAATAAATTTTTAGGCAAAATGCTGGTATTAAAATACTTTCTTTGAAACAGATACTTTGTTTCAAGTAGAGTATCTGAAAAGCAGCCAGGTTTTCTTAACCTGCTGGTGTGACTTCATACATTCATGAAGTACTTAGAACATCTTAACCTTTTTACCCAGATCATCTTGCCACGTGATAATACATGTTAACAGGAACTTGAGGGACAATACAGTGGAGGCCGATTTTAACAAGATGAGGAGACAGAAAGGTGAAAATTACTAAAAGTCTTAAATCACAGTATAACCCGATTCCGGTGCATAGTACAGCTGTTCTAGTTTGTCTTCCATTGCTGTGACAAAACACTCTGACCGACACCAACTTGGGGAGGAAAGTGTTTATTCAGCTTACATCTCCTGGGTCACAGTTCTCAGGGAGCCCAAGGCAAGAACTCAGGGCAGGAACCTGGAGGCAGGAGCTGAAGCACAGGCCATGGAGGAGTACTGTTCACTGACTTGCTCCTCTGGCCCATGCCCAGCCTGACCTCTTATACAGTACACAACAACCTGCCCAGGGTGGCACCACCCATAGTGGGCTGGGTCCTCCCACATTGCTCAACAATCAAGACAATACTCCACAGACGTGGCCACAGGCCAGTCCAATGGAGCCAATTCCCCAATTGAGGCTCCTTCAACCCAGGTGTGTCAAGTTGACACTAAAGCTATCCAGCACAACAGCCCTCTTGTTTTCTCTTGCATGTTCCTTCAGGTGAGCTTCAGATAAAGAATATTTGTAGCTCATTTGGTAAAGCACTTGCTTAGCGTGCACAAATTCCCAGAACTAAGCACAGACAAAAAAGGAATACCTGTCTTGCATTTAAGGATTAGACTGTGCTGGATAAAAAATATATGACCTGCACTTACACATGAGAATTATGCTTAGTGTGGTGGGAAATTAGCATTAACTGAGGGAACTCAGACAGATGGAGTAAGAAGCAAACATTAATATTCACTCCATGCTCCATAGTTATACATATAGTAAATGGAATTGAAAAGCATTTCTCTTTTTTTTGTTGTTTTGTTTTGGTTTTGGTCTTTTTGAGACAGAATCTCCTTTAGCCCCAGCTAGACTGGAATATAACAGAAAAGCTTTAGACCTAATGATAAAGAGTGTATATAATATCAGAATCAACTGAAGGGAAAAGTTACTTTACTGATTGTTTTTGTTCACTTTGGACCATCAAATTAACAGTATTTATCCTTTCATCTTCCTCTTTTCTTGATGCAGCCTTCCCCCAGTGACCCTAAGTCAGCTAGTAGTTATTTGTTAGAAACTAGTAAAAAATAAAGATGTTGGGGCTGGAGAGATGGCTCAGCAGTTAAGAGCACTGACTGCTATTATAGAGGATCCGGGTTTGATTCCCAGCACCCACATGGCGGCTCAGAACCATCTTTAACTACAGTTCTAGGGGAATCCGATGCCCTCTTCTGACATCCTTGACATTGAATGACACGGATGCACCAACCTACATGCAGACAGTATACTCATACACATAAAAAATAATAAATAAATAAAAATAAATGGGGCTTTAAAAAAATTAAAGATGTTGAGGGAGGCTTTTTTTTTTTTTGAGACAGGGTCTCCCTTTGAGTCCCAGCTGGCCTGGAGCTCTCTATGTAGACCAGGCTGGCTTTGAACTCACAGAGATCCACCTGCCTCTACCTCCCAAGTACTGGGATTAAAGGCTGAGGGAAGCTATCTTGACTACTGATTCACATCTTCCTCTTTAATTAAATTAGTAACAGTGGGGAGAGCCCATTTTGTAAAACTAAATCCTAAATATACATTTTGTAATTTATATAACCCATTTTATAATATCATACCTTGGTTTAATCTGTAGTGTAAGAAACATGCTAAGTAGGAGTTTTAAAATACTATTTCTAAAACTGCTAAAATTTGTCAGTATTAACAGAATAGAAACCGGTTAGCAGTAGCTTTGGCAGAGTTTCTCCCATTTGTCTTTCATTTTACCTGTGACCATTTGTTTTTCAGCCTAGTTGCTTGTCTGCCTATACGTTGAATGTTTAAAAATACCATAGTACATGACTGACCATCTGTCTTTACTTATTATGTAAGATAGAGTTTTATATTTTCTTGTGAAACAAGGCACAGATAATTTGCTAAAGTAAAATAATTACTGTTCACTTTCCTGGGTTTGCTAATGGTATGAGATACATGTTTTTTTAATGTCCTTTAATGTCCTTATATTTAGAGTTGAGGTAGGGCTGATCAGGTGAGACAGCCAAGGGCTGGTATGTTTGCTTCTCAAATATCCTGTTCAGTCTCCCGGCACTGTGACTATTGTGAAAATGATCAAATCAGTAAATGTCATTTTAACAGAAAGTTATGGGAGTATCCAGCTACTCCCCTCCTTGATGGGTAACTTCAGTTACTCTGCTTGCTTTTGAACTTATATGTATTTCTATCTTCTCAGGTCTATGCTTGGGGCTGTGGAGCTTGTCTAGGTTGTGGTTCTTCAGAAGCTACTGCTTTGAGACCCAAGCTTGTTGAAGAATTGGCTGCCACAAGAATAGTTGATATTTCTATAGGAGACAGTCATTGTTTGGCTCTTTCTCATGGTAACATCATCTTTGTTTCAGTATTTTGTTGGAAATCTTCTTGCCTTTTTCTCCTTGGTGGGGGGATTACAAGTGTTCTAAGTCATTTGTTTTTAAAGAAACATTGCCAGGGGCTGGAGTGATGGCTCAATGGTTAAGAGCACCAGCTGCTCTTGGAGAAGACCCGGGTTCAATTCCCAGCACCTACTTGGCAGCTGAGAGCCTTCCTTAACTCCAGTTTCAGGGGAATCCAGTGCTCTTATCTGACCGTCAAGGCATTGTAGGACAGGGGTGCAGTCACATACATGCAGGCAATATGTTCATACACATAAAACAAAAATAATATTTTAAAAGATATATGGTCAGTTATTCTGTTTCTTAAATGTTATACTTTGTTTTATTTTTAGATAATGAAGTTTATGCCTGGGGCAATAACTCTATGGGACAGTGTGGCCAAGGAAATTCCACAGGTCCTATTACTAAACCAAAGAAAGTGAGTGGCTTAGATGGCATAGCTATTCAGCAGATCTCAGCTGGAACATCACATAGTTTGGCATGGACTGCTCTCCCTAGGGACAGGTAAGTGCTTCTATTTAAATGTTCTCATGCTTTTTTTTGTCTTTTTGAGACAGGGTCTCCCTATAGCCCCGGCTGTCCTGGAACTCGCTCTGTAGACCAGGCTGACCTTGAACTCAAAAAGATTCTCCTGCCTCTGCCTCCCGAGTGCTAGGATTAAAGGTGTGTGCCACCACACCCAGCCTCTCATGCTTTCATAGCAGTAGAAACATCAATAAAATGAAAATAACTGTACTTTGCTCATGATAGGTCTACTTGAACAGTTCTAGTATCGATTCTGTGTTACAAAAATGACATCTAGATCCTTTTTCTTATGAATATTGAAGTTACATACATTTCAAAAGCAAGAAGCTGTATAATAATGTGTTTCAGATAATTTTTGTTTTTATTTTTTATTTTTGACACAGAATCTTTCTGTTGCCCCAGCTGGCCTTGATCTCACAGAGATCTCCCTGGCTCTGCCTCCCCAGTACTGGGATTAAAAGCATGTGCCTGGCTTTAAGATACTTTCTTATTTTCTCTTAATTTTGAATTCTCTGTCTCTAAAGAGTGATTTAAAAGATGCCAGGCTGGGGAGAAGGCTAGTGAAGTGTTTGCTTGTAAGCTTGAGGACCTGATTTCAGATTCCCAGCGTCCATGGAAGAGTAGGTGCTATGCTGCATACATCTAACTTCAGAGCTGAGGGAGAGTGGGCATAACGGGTCCCTGGAGCTTACTGCCAAGCCTGTCTAGTTAAGTCAGTGAGTTCCAAGTTTAATTAAAGACCTGGTCTCAAAAAATGAAGTGGTGAGTAACTGAGGAAGACACTGATGTTGACCTCCAGCCTGCTTACCCATGTACACATACATGAATGTGCACATAATACACATAATTACATTTCTGCATATCAAGAGAAAATTAACTAAAATCAGAAGTAGGCTTTATTGGTTTTTTGTTGTTTGGTTTTTTGTTTTTGGTATTTTTGAGACAGGGTCTCCCTTTTAGTACCAGGTGTCCTGGAGCTCGCTCTGTAGACCAGGCTGACCTTGAACCCACAGAGATCCACCTATCTCTGGCTTTATTGTTTTAAAGCATTCGTTTAATTTCAGTGCCCTTTATCTGGTTGGTTTTCTTTGGTTGCAAAACCAAACCCTATTGGCCATACTTTTAAGTTGAGGAAACTTTTCTTTTGTAGCTCTTTCTTAAAGTGATTACTAAGTGACTTAAATTAATTAGGTAGATGATCTTTAGTCAGTGATAGGAGATTAAATTTTAAGGAATGCTTGGGTTTTTCTCTAGGCATTTATAAATGCATGTAGGCTGAATTACAGGTTAGAATGTATTATATTTGCATTTCATACTTTGAGTCAGAGGGAGTTTATAATGATATTCCAACCAAGTCAAAATATTCATAAGTAATTATCCCACCAAACCAAGATCAAAAAGTAGAATACTATTTGCTGTTAGTTCTAAATTTGCAACTTCCCATTTCTTATATATGTAGTTGTTTCCCAAGATCTTGAAAGCCTTCATAAGAAGCTTTAGAAGTCAGGCATAGTGGTATATGCCTTTTAATCCCAGCACTTGGGAGGCAGAGACAGATGGATCTTTGTGAGACCAAGGCCAGGCTGGTCTACATAGTGAGTTCCAGGAAAGCTGAAGCTACAAGTAGACCCTGTTTCTTCCCCCCCAAAAGCTTTAGGAGTTTTCCTTGTTTCAGAGTATCATTCTGTTGAGTCAGGCTAATTTTCTTAACACAAGATATACATCTTATATATATACTCTTAGAATCAAAGTTTAGTAGGTCCTGTGACTCAGCTCTGCTTTCAGGTAAGTAAATGTACAAACTGACCAGCACAGTTGGTAGTTCTGTCTCATCAGGCTTAGTGGCATGGCAAAGTGCCATTACCCACTGATGCATCTCACTGGCTCTTTTTGTTTTTGACCATGTGTGGAAGTTTCATCAGAAGGCTGTTCAGTGATTTTCTTACGCTTCCTTTCTAGACAAGTTGTTGCGTGGCACCGGCCTTACTGTGTAGATCTTGAAGAGAGTACCTTCTCACATCTGCGTTCTTTTCTTGAGAGATACTGTGATAAAATAAATAGTGATGTTCCCCCACTTCCTTTCCCATCATCAAGGTATGTTATATATATGAGCGTGTACATGTGTATTAGTCTTTTTGAAATTTGACTGACTGTTCTTTCTTATTTTGCTTTAAACGATGTGAAACTTCTTTGTAACCTAGAAAAGAGCTAAACTTACACTAATAGCTTCTTAGTTTTAAATAGTTACCCATAATTTCATAAATAACGTTTTAAAAATTGCCATTAGTTGTGACTTGACAAAAGGATTAAAGACAAAAAAATGTGCCGGGTGTGGTGGCACACACTTTTAATCCCAGCACCCAGGAGGCAGAGGCAGGTGGATCTCTGTGAGGTCATTGCCAGCCAGAGTGAGCTCCATGTCAGCTGGGACTAAAGGGATACCCTGTCCAGAGAGAGAGAGAGAGAGAGAGAAGAGAGAGGAGAGATGTTATCAGACAGTATTAAATTTCCTTTCATGTTCCAGAGCTTCACAGCAGTTTGTTTGGTTTCAGGGAACACCACAGTTTCCTCAAGCTCTGCCTGAAATTGCTTTCAAATCACCTTGCTCTCGCCCTCGCAGGAGGGGTAGCTACCAGTATTCTTGGGAGACAGGCAGGTCCACTTCGAAATTTACTCTTCAGGCTGATGGACTCAACTGTTCCAGATGAAATCCAAGAGGTAAGAGAAGAGGACTTGAGAATCTGTAGCTCAAACCACATGTTTCCCTGAGGACTTAGCTATATGATTTATTCAACTGCACATATAACTTCAATTGCATGTTCCTTTTTTTACACCTATTTGGTTGGTGGATGTAGATATTTGGTTAAGACACAGCTTTAAGACACAGGTTAGATGTCATCTCTGAGAAATTGTTCATTCACTGCCCTCTTATGCCATGTTGGATATTTCTCCATATGTATTCTCATTGTGTAACTTTGTATTATAATTGTATTTGCAAACATGTTTATCCTTTTCATCATAAGGTAGGTTTCTGAGGATAAAGATTCAGTTTTATATTTCTATATCCTTAGCACCTAGTACTTGGGTTGCTCAATCGTAGTAACTGAATATGTGGATTGAGTTACGTCCTAGAAGAATCCCAGTCAAGATGAAGGTTGGCTTACATTTTAGATTACATGTCAACTTAAGGAAGGTGAATCTTACATTTTAGATTACATGTCAACTTAAGGAAGGTGAATCTTACATTTTAGATTACATGACAACTTAAGGAAGGTGAATCTTACAATTTAGATTACATGTCAAGTTAAGGAAGGTGAATCTTACATTTTAAACTACATGTCAACTTAAGGAAGGTGAATCTTTTTTTTGTTTATTTATTTATTTTTTAAATTTTTTTTTTAATTTTATTTATTTCTGTATGTGTATCAATGTACTGTCTGCATGCAGGTTTGTGCACCCGTGTCGTGCAATGCCGCAGAGGTCAGAAGAGGGTCTCGGATTCCCCTGGAACTGGAGTTCTCCTGGAATTGGAGTTTCAGATGGTTCTCGGCCACCATGTGGTTGCTGGGGATTGAACCCGGGTCCTCTGTAAGAGCGGTCGGCGCTCTTAACCGCTAGGCCACCTCTCTAGCCCCTTTATTTTTTTTTAAGGGATTCTACAATATAAGAGCACAGTTGTTTTCAGATCACATTGACATTGCTCAGTTTGCCATACAATTAGCTAATTGGTTAATGCTAGCATCCACAGATTAGGGGTTCCATTTGTCGTTTGTTTTTCTGGGACTGTGTTACTTCACTCAGCATGATATCTTCTAGCTCCACCCATTTAACTGCAAAGTTCATGATGTTACCTTTCTTTACCACTGCATAGAACTCCATTGTGTAGATGTACCACATTTTCTCTATCCACTCCTCAGTTGAGAGGTACTTGGGTTGGTTCCAGCTCCTTGCTATTGTGAAGAGAGCTGCAATAAACATGGCTGCGCATGTATCTCTGTGGTAAGATGAGTCTTGTGGGTACATACCCAAGAGTGGTATGGCTGGGTGAGGTTGCAAGTTCATTCCAAGTCTTCCAAAGGTTCTCCACAATGCTTTCCATAGTGGCTGTACAGGTTTACATTCCCACCAGCAGTGATGTGTTCCTTCCCACAACCTCTCATATTGTATCATTGTTTTCTGAACCTAACCAGTCTTATCATGGAGTAAGATGATATCTAAAGTGATTAATTGCTCCTTAAATAGGAAGTTAACACTTTTTAAAATGTTCCAGCCATCTCATCCTCACTTGTGAAGTCCGTTCAGCTTTTTGCTCCATCTATTGAGTGGTCATTGTTTTCTTTCTTCTTGTTTTGTATTTATTTATTCGAAATCAGCTTTGTCAGATGTTTCTCGGTGAAGGTTTCCTCCCATTTTTGTGGGTTTTCTCTTCACTCCTGATTGTTCTTTTGATGTACAGAAGCTTTGTTTAATGAGGTCCATTTGTGAATTGTCAACCTTAATCCTTGCACACCTGCTGTCTGTTTTAGGAAGAATTTCCTTTGCCTATGTCTTAGCTGCCGCCAACTCTTCATCCTTCAGAGTTGGGATTTACTATTTCAGGTTGAGTCTTTAATCCATCTGGAGTTACTTTACAGGCAAATGGTACTAATTTTGCCAAACACCATGCTGAAAGGCGTCTTTCCATTGTGTCTTCCTTGCCCCCTTGTCAAATATGAGGTGGCTAAATTGTGTTGCTCAGGGATCTTCATTTGTTCCATTGGTCAACAGTCTGTTTGTCCAGTACCAAGCTGTTTTAGACAATAGCTGTAGTATATTTAGTCTGGAAGAGATTCCCCCCTGATATGTCTTTCACTCAGGTGCTTGGCTATGGGTCTTTTGTTTTTCCAATGAAATTAAGGACATTTTCCCCCAATCCTGTGAAGAATTCCTTGGGATTTTAATTGGATTGCACATTAAATCTGTACAAGAGTTTGGAGAGAATGGACATTTTTACAATAATTTTCCCAATCCATGAGCATGGGAGTCTTCATTTTGATGTTCTTCAATTCGTTCTTCAGTTTAAATTTTGTTGTAGAATCTGATGCTTGGTAGTGTTCCTAGGTTTTGTATTTTTCTTTTTATGAGGCTTTGTGAGTGAAGGTCTCCTTGAATTCTTCTTCATCACTGTTGTTGTGTAAAGATATATATTTTTCTAGGTTAATTTTGTATCCTGCCATTACTGAAACTCTTAATGTTTCTAAGAGTTTTCTGGGAGTTTTTAGTATCCCTTAACTAAACATCATATCATCAGCAAAAGGATAGCTTGACTATTCTTTCAATTAGTACTCCTTTAAATTCCTTTCTTGCCTTATTGCCCTAGCAATGTTTCAAGCACTATATTGAAGGGGATTGGTGACAGGGGGCAGCTTTGTCTAGTTCTTACCTTTAAGGGAATATTTCTGTCATTCCTCCATTTAGGATTGATATTGGCTGTGTTCCTGTATATGGCTGTGATACAGAGGAATGATGCCTCCAATCCAATTCCTCTAGAACTTTAAACATAAAATGCTAGATTTTCAAAGTCTTTTTCAGCATCAATGAGATGATGGTGTGTTTTTCATATTCCAATGCGTGTTTGATGTTTATTAATTTTGGTTGTCGAACCATCCTGCATCTCTGATATGAATCCATTGGTCATGATGAGATCTTCTTATGTGGGTCTGTTATGCTATTTGCAAGTATTTGTTAGAATTTTTGCATCTGTGTTTTTTTTTTTTTTTTTTTTTTTTTTTTTTCTTTTTTTGAGATTTTTTTGGTAATAGAGTGATGTTTGCTTCGTAGAAGGAATTTGGGAGTTCCCTCTGTTTGTATCCTTCTAAAACAAGTGAGTAATAATGGTGTAATTTTTTTAAATGTTTTGTAGATTTCTGCTGTGAAACCAACTTGGGCCCTTACATTTTTAGTGGAGGATACATCTTCAATTTATTCATAAATTATGGGTGCTGTAAGCTGTCGATCTTTCTTGGTTGAGCTTTGGTGTTCCCAGGGTTTCAGAGATTCATCCATTTTCTAGTTTCAGCTTAGTAGATAGGTTTGAAGTTCCCATATATTGTCTGGATTTTCATTTGTTTTGATATTTCCCTTTCATCACAGATTATAATGATTTGGAGTTGCTCTATCATTTTTTTTTTTTTTTTTTTTTTTTTAATTTTTTTTTTCAAAAGAACCAGCTCTTAGGATCATTGATTTTTGTATTGTTTCTTTGTCTATTCATTGATTCTGATTTTTTATTTCCTGTCGCATTAGTTCATATGTTGTCTCTCAAGTTTAGCTGCAGTTAGTTGTTTGCTCTTCTGTTTTCTAAGAGCCAACCCCAGGGATAAACTCCTCTTAGACGGCTTTAAAAGTATCATAGTTTTGTTGTATGATCATTGTCATTCAGAATGCTTTTATTTCTTTCTTTATCTCTTCCTTGACCTATTCATTATTAAAGAGTGTGTTGTTGTATCATCCATGTGTTCTTGTAGATATAGGGCTCTGGTCTTATATACTTTATTGACTGTGGTCTGATAGATGCATGAAATTATTTTATCTTGTATTTGTGGAGTTTCTTCTGTGCCCAGTATGTGGTCATTGGAGAATGTTCCAATGGGTGCTGAGTAGAAAGGTATTCTTTGTTGGTTGGTTATCGGTTGATGTCTGTGAGGTCTGTTTGTTATATATCATTCAGTTCAGATGTCTCGTTGTTTATCTGTTGACCTGTCCAATGGGCTTAGTGGGGTATTGAGTCCCCTACTATGAGTTACTGGTAATCTGTGCCTTGTCCTGGAGAATTGTCTTTATAAAGTTTGGTTGACCAGAGTTTGGTGCATATTATTCATGATTGTGAAATCTCATGGTCATTTGTTCTTTGATAAAAATGTAATGGCTCTGTTCTCTTCTTTCTTTACTTGAGTCTTGTTTGTATGATATTAAAATAGCAAACACCTGCTTTCTTTTTTTTTTTTTTTTTTTTTTTTTTTTTTTTTTTTTTTTTTTTTTTTTTTTTTTTTTTTTTTTTTTTTTTTTAGACAGCATATAGATGGGTCCTATTTCCTAATCCAATTCCCAGTCTATGTCTTTTGATTGGGATGTTTAGTCCATTAATATTTTAAGGTTATAACTGATAGAGTTGTGTTGCTTCCTTTCACCAATTATCCATTTGCATTTGTCTAGGTTCTACTTCTCAGCTTAGCTTTTATATTTCTCTTTCAGGTCTGAGACAAGTTGCTCCTTTCTTCTTTCTTTGAATTGCTTCAAGTATCTCTGAGGGTTGGGTTTTTTGGAATATTCATCTTGTTTATGTTATGGACGATTTTCCTTCCTTCAACATAATTGACATTTTTGCCAAGTATAGTAACCTGGGTTGGCTTCTACAGTCCCTTAACACTGAATGCTTTGCTCCACGTTATTCTTGCTTCATAGTTTGCCTTGAGGAAGTCAGTTGTAATTCTGATGGTTTCCACTTATATATAACTTTTTTTTTTTTTTTTTTTTTTTTTTTTTTTTTTTTTTTTTTTTTTTTTTTTTTTTTTTTTATTTTTGTTTCTTTTCTGATCTTGTTGTTTGGAGTTCTATGTGGTGTATTTGTATTTGGTTGTCTTTTTTAGTTTGGGAAAGTTTCATCTATTATTCTGTTGAATATATGATCAATACCATTCTTTGGATTCTTCTCCTTCCTCTGTTTCTATGATGCAGAGGTTTAATATTTTCATAGTGTCCCACAACAGTTCCTGGTTGTTCCACTTGGATTTTTTAAATTTTCTATCTATTGAGCTTCTTATGTTCTGTGTTATCCTCTAGTTCTGATATTCTTGTTTCTGCTTCCTCCATTCTACTGAAGCTTTTTCCATTCCTCTCCTTTTGGATGAAGTGTTGATTTCCTTTTTCATTCATCTTGTGATTTCTTCAGATTTCCACCTTTTGGAGCTTCTCAATCTCTTCCTGTAGCTCTTGCTTCGCTGGTGGTTTCCTTTCTTTTTCAACATGGGATCTTTTCAGTGTTTCTACTTCCTTCCGGAGTTTGTCATTCTTTCTTAGTCCTTTTGGTTTTCATCTTCCTCTCTAAGATCTGGTACCAGGCCATCCCAGGGGATCCCACTGTAGGAACCCCACAGGGTTGGTAGAGCTTGGTGTGGAATTATCCTGCACTTTTCCCCAAATTGTCTCTTCTTTGCATTCCTGACATATGGGCTTCTTGCCTGTATTCCAATGTGAATCCAAATGCCTCTTCACTGTGTGAAGTGCTTTGCTTGCTCCCTCAGATGCCTTTGTTCTGTTTGTGATTGATTTGTTTTTTCCTTCTTGGTTGTTATTGTCCAAGTTTAGGCTTTCTTTGAATCAACTTTCCTTTCTTCTAAGGGTCTCCAAAAATCCACTGGGACACTCCCTTGGCAATTTTAGTTCGGGGGGAGTGGTATGCTGTACTCGTGCTTCAAGTTCCTGGGGATCCCTGATAGCCTGCCACTCAAGTCTCACCATGCACGGCCCACCTTTTTAACAGCTAAGCAGACAACCCCACACCCCACAGCCATCACAGAGGATGAATCAAACCAAGACAATCCGCCTGCTGAAGCGCAGCTCCTACCGTGTTCAGGTGGCGATCTACATTGTAGATTAACATTCAATTTAAGGAAGGTAGTCACCATTTTAGATTACATGTCACTTAAGGAGGTAATCTTAACATTTACTATATGACACATAAGGAAGGTAATCTTACATTTTAGATTACATGTCCACTCAAGGAAGGTAAGTCTTACATTTTAGATCATGTCAACTTAAGGAAGATGAATCTTACATTTTAGACTACATGTCAACTTAAGGAAGGTGAATCTTACATTTTAGATTACATGTCCACTTAAGGAAGGTAAGTCTTACATTTTAGATCATGTCAACTTAAGGAAGGTTAATCTTACATTTTAGATTACATGTCAACTTAAGGAAGGTCAATCTTACATTTTAGATTACATGTCAATTTAATGAAGTGAGCTACTTTTAATACATGTCACCTTAAGAAGGTGAATTTGGGGTGGAGAGATGGCCTGGAGGTTAAGACCGCCGACCGCTTGCAAGACCCGGGTTCGACCCCAAGCACCCACATGGCGCCGAGAACCACTGTAACTTCAATCCAGGAGAACTCCAGTTCCAGTGGAATCCGACACCTCTTCTGAACTCCGCGGCATTGCACACGGGTGCAAAACTGCATGCAGAAGTAACATCATACACATATGAATTAATAAAATAATTAAAAATTAAAGAAGGGAATCTTACATGAACTACATGTCAACTTAAGGAAGGTGAATCTTACATTTTAGATTACATGTCAACTTTCAATAAAAATAAAACAGTAGTGTTTTTTTTGTTTGGTTTTGGTCTTTCAAGCGTTCCTATAGCTCCAGCTGTCTGGAATTCACTCTGTAGACAGGCTAGGCTTGAACTCACTGAGATCCACCTGTCACTGCCTCTGCCTCCCAAAGTGTTAAATCAAGCGTGCACCACCACACGCAGCTTTTTTTTTTTTTTTTTTTTTTTAAGTAGAAAACCATATTCTCTGGGATGAAAGTAGGAAGGAAGAACATTAATCCTTTGGCAAGTAGGAGCTGTAATAATGTAATATTTATTGAAATGGGAGATAATAAGATGGTTTTTAAAATGTTAAATGTATTGGATTTGAATAGAGGAAAGTTCACTTACACGACTAGAGAGATGGCTCAGTAATTAAAAACACTGGGTCCTATTGCAGAGGACCCAGGATCAGTTCTCAGCAGCCACATGGTGACTAACAACCATCCATAACTCCAGTTCCAGGGCATTCCAGCACTCTCTTTAGTGTACATGGGTAAACTTACATATAATACAAGCAAAACACTCATAAAGTTAAAAAAATAGAAAAATATTTTAAATAAAGTTTTTTTTTAAGATTTTTATTTTTTTTAATACTTTATTTATTTATTTATGTGTATGAATGTATTGTCTGCATGTAGGTTTGTGCCCCCGTGTCGTGCAATGCCGCGGAGGTCAGAAGAGGGTGTCGGATTCCCCTGGAACTGGAGTTCTCCTGGAATTGGAGTTACAGACGGTTCTCAGCCGCCATGTGGGTGCTGGGGATTGAACCCGGGTCCTCTGTAAGAGCAGTCGGCACTCTTAACCGCTAGGCCATCTCTCCAGCCCCAATAAAAAGTTTTTAATTAACTTAAAAATTAGTACTGAAGCTGGGCATGATGATATATGCCTTTAATCCCAGCACTTGGGAGGGAAGGTAGATCTTTGTGAAATGAAGACCAGAATGGTCTACATAGTGAATTCCAGGCCAGCAGGTGCTATAAGGAGACCCTTTCTCCCAAAACAAGAGCAAACTGATGGGGCTGAAGAGATGTTTTAGTAATGAGCCCTGGGTCTCTTCCAGAAGACCCAGGTTCAGTTCCTAGTATTTAGATGGTGGCTAACAACTGTCATAACTGTAGTTTAGGGATTCTGATGCCCTCTTCTGGACTCTGTGGACATTGTACACATATGGTACACTAACATTCAGACAAAACACTCATGTAAAAAATAAGTAAGTAAATAAATAAATAAATAAATAAATAAATAAATAGACCTGAGGGGTTGGATGTGGTTTGGCACACCTTTAGTCCCAGCACTGGGGAGGCAGAGGCAGGCAATCTCTGTAAGATTAAGGCCAGCCTGGTCTACATAGTGAGTTTTAGCCCACCTCGATCTACAGGGAGACCCTGTCTCCAAAAACCAAAAACTAAAACAAACAAACAAAAAAATTAGAACTGAGCCCAGTGGCATACACCTGTAATCCCAGCTGCTCAGGAAACTGAAAAAGGAGGATTGTAAATTCAAGGCCAGCCTACTTAGTGAGATTCTGTCTGAAAGTAGAAAGTGCCCAATAGTAGAACCACTTAACTGCTGAAAGCCTTATGTTCATTTGATCCTTAGTAATCCAAATGAAAAAAAAAAACTTTAGAATTACCTTATTATTCTTGGATGTCCGTGGTAGCCACTCCATTTTAGTTAGTAGATTCTCCTAGAATGTGTGTAGCGGCTTTCTTTTCTAATGATTGAGCCATCGTCCTGGCCCCTTTCAGTTCTAATGACTGAGCCATCGTCCTGACCCCTTTCTGTTCTAATGACTGAGCCATCGTCCTGGTCCCTTTTACTTTCTTGTATGCCTCCTTTAGCAGTTAAATTTTTTCAAGATCTTTGTTCCCCATTAGATCATGTGCTCCTGAAAATAGGGCCTTTGTCAATTTTTCACACACACACACACACACACACACACACACACACACACACCACTCCTGCTTTCTCAACACAGTAAACAAACTTTAAATAGTTGTTAGATATTATGTAAGTAGTAAGAAATAAAAAAAAAAATTCGGGGCTGGAGAGGTGGCTTAGTGGTTAAGAGCACTTGCTGCTTCTGCAGAAAACTCAACATTCAATTCTTAGCCCCACAGTGGTGCAGTTCATAACCATCTGTAACTCTAGGGTCCCAACACCCTCTTCTGATCTTCACAGGCATTGCACACATGGGGTACCTTAACATACATGCAGGCAAAACATTCATACACATGAATAAATCTTTTTAAAAATAGAAATGAATCCCGACATGGTGGCTCACACCTTTAATCCTAGCACTTGGGAGGCAAAGGTGGATCTCTGTGAGTTCAAGGCCAGCCTGGTGTACAGTGAGTTCCAGGACAACCAGAGCTCCAGGGAGACCCTATCTCCAAAAAAAAAAAAAAGAAAAGAAAAGAAAAGAAAAGAAATATTTGTAGTCTGATGTTCTTAGTTCTTTTTTTTTTTTTTAATTTTTTTTTTAATTTTATTTATTTCTGTATGTGTATGAATGTACTGTATGCATGCAGGTTTGTGCACCCGTGTCGTGCAATGCCGCGGNAAAAAAAAAAAAAAAAAAAAAAAAAAAAAAAAAAAGGTAAGAATCGGGCTTATCTCTCTCTCTCTTTCTCTCTCTCTATCTCCCCCATCTCTCCCCCTCCCTCTTTCTCCTTTGTTCTTTTCCTCCCTCCCTCTCTCCCTCTTTTCCTCTCTTCCTTCCTTCTTTTGATATTAGGTGGTAATTGAAACTCTGTCTGTGGGAGCAACCATGCTATTACCTCCATTGCGAGAACGGATGGAATTACTTCATTCCCTTTTACCCCAAGGACCTGATAGATGGGAAAGCTTATCCAAAGGACAGGTAAGCTTTCACAAAAATTGAACTGAGAGGAAAATAAAGTAGATCAACTCCCATATGTTCATGAAGTAGTGCTTGATAGTTCTGGTGAATCCTGATTATTTATTGCTGGAGAATTCTCAGATGTCTAGTGACCTTAAGTGATAAATGGATGATTTATTCAATAATTTGGGACTAATTCTTAAAGTATTGACTAGTTTGTCTAGTGTTTATTATGGTGGCAAAGCAGGCACCCTTTGGTTTGTTTGTAATATGCTGAGTTGAAATCAGTCTCGGGCTTTTGGTTCTATGCCCAGAATTTTGTGGTTTTTCCTAAAAGGAGAGGGTGACCATTAGCAAAAAGCATCTGAGATGTGAGTATGCTTATTTTTTACTTTTGTTATTTTAAGTACATTAAAATAAAGTTGATAAAAATAAAATAAATAAAATATTTTTTTAAAGGGAGATAGAGGACCTGGGTTCAATTCTTGGCATCCACATGGTGGCTAGCAACTATACATAGCTCCAATTCCAGGGGGACCTGACACTCTTCTGACCTCTAAGGGCATTGAATGACATGGGTGCGCTTGAATGCAGGCAGTACACTCATACACATAAAATAAAAATAGTAAATAGAATAGTTTTTAAAAGGTGTTTTGCTGAACAAATAGGAGCTTCAATTGTAGAACCATGGGTTTGAAGGGGAAAGTGGTACTTAGGACAATGTAATATACATAGATGCTTTCTAGTGATGGCTTTGCATTAGTTTAGATTTCAGACATTAGAAAAAACAGTTGTTCTCAGTAATTCTATAGAAAAACATAAAGTATAATTGCCCTGTTGGCATTTCCTGCCTCTCTCTGCTTATGGTGCTTAAATTATGCACAGTGTGCTGTTTAGCTCTTGATGGTGAGGATGAGATAAAGCCTGTGAGTTACATCTTCCTAAGGGGAATTAATTGGATGGTTTTTCTTATAATTATATACTTTTTAAAGATTATTGTTTGTAGCAGGGTGTGGTGGCACACGCCTTTGATCCTAGCACTTGGAAGGCAGAGGCAGGTGGATCTCTGTGAGTTCAAGGCCAGCCTGGTCTACAGAGTGAGTTCCAGGCCAGCTGGGACTAAAGGGAGACCCTGTCTCAAAAATACAAAAAAACAAAAAAAAAAAAAAAAAAAAAAAAGATTATTGTTTGCAGGCTATTAAATATTTTGTTAGCATCATGAGTATGTTTTTTCCTATGATCCTTGTTTTTCTATCTTCTAATGCATTTTTAGCTAATTCCATGTTCCTTTTCCATTGTTCTTTAGAGAATGCAACTGGATATCATTCTGACAAGTTTACAAGATCATACCCATGTGGCCTCCCTTCTTGGCTACAGCTCACCTTCTGATGCTGCCGACCTTGCAACTGTGTGCCCTAGCTATGGGAGCTCATCAGATCAGCCCTACAGCACTCAGACCTGCCATCCAGACACTCATCTAGCTGAAATTTTAATGAAGACCCTCTTAAGAAATTTAGGATTTTATACGGTACCTTGCTTTCCACAAGAATAAAGGGGTTAGGAATATTTGTTAGGTCAAAGTATTTTGACATTTAAACACAATGTAAGGAAAATTTTATACTCCCTACCCCAAAGAGGGAAACATGTTAGATCTTCTGAAATACTGTGGTAGCCAAATAACATGTAACTCAAAATTATAGAGTCTTATGTTAAAATTTTACTGTTAATAAAGAATAAAGCAAAAAAAATAAAAAAATAAATAATAAGCAGGTTAACTAGTTTTTCAAAAAATATTTCAGGGATGGAGAGATGGTTTAGTGATTAAGAGCACTGGCTGCTCTTGCAGAGAACCCAGGTTCAATTCCCAGAACCCACATGGTGGCTGAAAACTGCCTCTAACTCTAGTTTTAAGGGATCCAACACCCTTTTCTCACCTCTGAAGGCATTGTATGCACCAGTGCACTTACATTAATGCAGACAAAAAAATGTAGAAATGCTGGCCGGGCGTGGTGGCGCATGCCTTTAATCCTAGCACTTGGGAGGCAGAGGCAGGTGGATCTTTGTGAGTTCAAGGCCAGCCTGGTCTACAGAGTGAGTTCCAGGACAGCTGGGGCTACAGGGAGACCCTGTCTCGAAAAGACAAGAAAAAAAAAAGTAAAAATGTAAAATGTAATTTTCATGTAAAATGTACATTTTATATGAAAATTACATTTTCATGTAAAAATTAAAACTATATATTTCAAAAATATATATTTCAAATATAATGTTATATGTCATTTTAGGATCAAGCATTTGGAGAGCTAGAAAAGAATAGTGATAAATATCTACTTGGAACATCATCTTCAGAAAACAGTCAGCCTGCTCACCTCCATGAACTGCTGTGCTCACTACAGAAACAGCTCCTTGCATTTTGCCACATTAATAACATCAGTGAGGTATATGATTCTTTGTTTTTCGTGAGGATTTCCTAGGGACCTGGAAGCTTGTATTTCGGGTGTGCCATATTATTTTTGTACTTTGGGTCTTTCAAAGTAGTAATTCAGGAACTTTTTCCTCCTAAGAACTCAAGCAGTGTGGCATTGCTTCATAAACACCTTCAGCTCTTGCTGCCTCACGCCACAGATATTTATTCACGCTCAGCAAATTTGCTTAAAGAAAGTCCTTGGAATGGCAGTGTTGGAGGAAAATTAAGAGGTAAGTTTTGTATTGAATTTCACATTTAACCAGTGAGTCTAAAGTAATAGTTATTTAACTTTCCAAAAACTGAAAAGGATCTGAAGCCTTTGAGTGGAAAAGGAATGGTCTTCCAATCTTCTTTTTTTTATTTTATTTTATTTATTTCTTTTATGTGGATGAATGTACTGTTTGCATGCAGGTCTGTGCACCCATGTCGTGCAATGCCGATGAGGTCAGAAGAGGGCGTCAGATTCCCCTGGAACTGGAGTCAAAGATGGTTCTAAGCCGCCATGTGGGTGCTGGGGATCAAACCCAGGTTCTCTGCAAGAGCAGTCAGCACTCTTAACTGCTAGGCCGTCTCTCCAGCCCCCCAGTCTTTTTGTTGGCAATCCATCTGATCTTGGTTTAAGGGTGATGGTAAACTGATTAATCCTCAGGCATTTACTTGTTGTAACAGATCTGATTTAACGACATTGGATGATAGAAACTCAAAAAAATTAGTCTAAAATGGCAGAAAGTAAGATTTTTATCTGTCACTGCCTGCCTGCCTGTAGTACAGTCCTCCCTTATCCTTCCAAAGGCTGAGTTCCCGGAGTAGTTCACCACCCTGCTTTCTTCCCATTCTTGAAATGCTCTTGGTCTTTTATGTTACACAGTCCTTATTTTTATCATCTGTCTCTAACCAGTGTTTTTCTTGGCGTTCATGAAGGATGCACCATCTCTTCCTTGGATATGCCCTTTAATGTTGAGGGTCCCCTGAATTTTGCTTTTAGTCATCCTTTCTCTCTGAATAGCCTTATCTAGTCTGTCTTTAATCATCATGCATGTGGTTATAACTCCCACATCTGCATTTAGCTAAGAACTTTCCTAAGCAGGAGTGGCCTTGTCTAGTTGCCTACTGGGTATTTTTTTTTTTTTATTTTAAAAAATTTTTTATTTATTTTTCTCTACGTGTATGAATGTACTGTCTGCATGCAGGTCTGTGCACCCATGTTGTGCAATGCCGCAGAGGTCAGAAGAGGGTGTCGGATTCCCCTAGAACTGGAGTTCTCCTGGAATTGGAGTTTCAGACTGTTCTCAATGGGCTATGTGGGTGCTGGGGATCGAACCTGGGTCCTCTGCAAAAGCAGTCGGCCCTCTTAACCACTAGGCCATATCTCCAGCCCCTACCTACTGGGTATTTTAAATCACTTAGTCTCTTAAGTTTTTTTCTTGAAAAAAAAAAAAAAATCAGCTGAGAAACTGAAACTTTATTAAACACCTTCATTTGACTGTTGAATATGCAACTAAAATTGAACTTATCTGAGTTGTTCCTTCATATAGAATTTATATTCCTCTGAATGTTCCTTCATATAGAACTTATATCTGAATGTTCCTTCATATGAACTTATATCTGAATGTTCCTTCATATAGAACTTATATCTGGCCGGGCGTGGTGGCGCACGCCTTTAATCCTAGCACTCGGGAGGCAGAGGCAGGCAGATCTTTGTGAGTTCAAGGCCAGCCTGGTCTACAGAGTGAGTTCCAGGACAGCTGGGGCTACAGGGAGACCCTGTCTCGAAAATACAAAAACAAACAAACAAACAAACAAAAAAGAACTTATATCTGAATGTTCCTTCATATAGAACTTATATCTGAATGTTCCTTCATATAGAACTTATATCTGAGTGTTCCTTCATATAGAACTTATATGTAAGTATTCCCTCATGTAGAACTTTCATTTGAATGTTCCTTCATATAGTTCCTTCATGTAGAACTTTTATTTGAATGTTCCTTCATATAGAACTTATATCTGAGTGTTCCTTCATATAGAACTTATATCTGAATGTTTCTTCATATAGAACTTATGTGACTGTCCCTTCTGCCCTAAGTACAGTAAACATTGAAACATTTAATTTTAAACTATGTCCACTATAAAAAGACATATTTTATGATGATCTTAATTTAAAACATAAATTTTGTTTTAAATGACTGTAAAAGCTTTCCTTACTAGATTGTTAACCTCACAAGAGCAGAAACTTTTGGCTGTTTTGGTCATGACTATGTCTCATTCACCTAGAATAGTGCCTGCCTTATTACAGTTACTTGATAAATATTTGAATAAACTTAAAAGTGAGGATAAATTAATGGATGAGATAAGTATTATAGGAAGAAGAGTTATGTTTTATATGCCATGCAAGATATATGTGCTTTTTTACAGTGTCTGTTGGTAGTATTTTTTGATAGCAAATATTAATGTGACACCAGCTCCCAGGTTGAACAAAGAGTTACTGAATTAGTCTGCTCTCTTTCTTAGTTTTTTAAAGTTTGAGATAATTGATATGCATTGCATTTCTTGCCCTTCATATAGATGTGATATATGTCTCAGCTGCAGGCAGTATGCTCTGCCAGATTGTTAACTCCCTGCTGTTGCTCCCGGTGTCAGTGGCTCGTCCTTTATTGAGTTACCTCCTCGATCTCTTGCCACCTCTTGATTGCCTTAATAGACTCCTGCCAGCTGCTGCTCTTTTAGAAGACCAAGAGTTACAGTGGCCTCTTCATGGTAAGTATAGGCAGCACAGGTTAAATAATGGTCTTGAGAAAGTTGTTCTCTTACATATATCAAATAAAATGATGTCTGACAACATGAGTGTTTCATGTGACCAAAAGGATATGATTATCTTTTTGTTATTGTTGTCATTGTTTGTTGTTTTGTTTTGTTCTTTTCTTTTTGAGACAGGGCCTCTCTGTAGCCCCAGCTGTCCTGGAACTTACTATGTAGACCAGGCTGGCTTTGAACTCCCAAGTGCTAGAATTAAAGGTATTCATTCTTGATCTATAAAATAATCGGAGATTCTAGACAGTTGAAAGTAGCTTGTTTTTGAAAGAGTATCAGTGTTATCCTTTGCAGTCTGTCCCTGCTTTCAAAGGAAACTTCATTACTGAAGTGAAAACTCTTTCACATGAAGTGAAACATCTTTTTCTTTATTGGAAAGAGTTTTTGACTGAGGCAGGTAAAGCCCTGCATGTTAGTCTTGGCTCCTCTGTGTACCCTTAGAAAGCCGCTTGTCATTTGTAAACATTGGACTTGGACAGGATATCCCTGAGGCCCTTTTTACTTTATCTTGCTCAGTTCTGTGACCACCGGACTGAATGGTCAGAGTCAAGTTGATAACCTATCAGAATAGTGACCAGGCTGTATATAAAGCCGCTCTGGGGTTTATTCTTGCTTTTCTAAAGTGCTTACTTGTGAGTTGGATACCATTTTGTTTTGGATTTCTGTTGGTTTATAACTATATTTAAAATAAAAAAAGAAGCATTTTTTTTCTTTTTGTGCTATTTTTGCCTAGTTTGTGAAAATTATATTAACTGTATACCATGCATTTGGAATCTTCTCATTTTTTCTGTTTCCTGAAGTAATTATTGTAAGAGCAAGGTTATCTTTTCTTGGCTTTTTTTTTTAGAGGAATTTATAAAACTAGCTTGTTTATTTTATTATTTATTGTGTGTGTTGATTGTAGAAATTTTATTTAATTTCAAGTCTATTTTAGAAATTGGTAGTTTTCTAAAAGATGTCATTTTATAACTTTTAAAATATATTGGCAGGTTATAAAGCTAATCTACAAAAATCAGTATCCTTTCTATATACCAATAACAAGCACTTGGAAAAAAGAGTACATGGAAACCCTCTCATTGACAGTAGCCTTAAAAATATATATATCTTTGAATAAACCTGACCAAAGACATTAAAGATCTCTACAATGAAAATTTTTAAGTCTTTAAAGAAAGAGATTGAGGAAGACTTACCAGAATATGGAAAGACCTCCCATGCTCATGGATTGGAAGAATTAATATTCTGAAAATGACCATCTTACCAAAAGCAATATATATATGTTCTGTGCAATCTCAATCCAAATCCCCATGACATTCTTCACAAAATTAGAAATAAATATCCTAAAATTCATATGGAAGCACAAAAAAACTCAGATAGCCAAAGCAACTGTGAACACAAAGAGCAATTCCAGGGGAGATTACTATACTAGGTTTCAAACTATTACAGAGCATAGTCATAAGAACAGCATGGTACTGGCACAAAAATAGATCCGTAGATCAATGGAACATAATTGACAACCGAAAGATAGTATATAAAATTTCAGCCACCTGTTATATTTGACAAAGGAGCCAAGAGAACACTCACTGGAGGAAAGAGCATCTTCAGCAAATGGTGTTGTCAAAACTGGATCTCCACCTCTAGAAGAATGAAACTAGACTCAGAAACATAAATGACATATGTTCTGCCCCATTTGTGGATCCTAGCACCAAATCCTTATATTTGATGCAAATACAGGAATCACAAAAATGGAAAGAAACCAAGGAGTTAAAGGGAAAGAAGGAACCTGAAAGAACAGCAGGAGACAGTTGTTATGGAGGGAGAAATAGATAAAATGGGAGTATTTAAATTGGCGAGGAGAGGGATAAAGGAAAAGAAGAAGCTTAAGAGAGGTGGGACCATAGGAGACTGGTATTGTCAAGGGAGAAATGGGACAATTAAATGGGGAATGGATGGAGGGAGGGTTAGACAGAGAAAAAGGTGAGATAAATCATTCCTAGCTAGTAAAAAACAGAGGGAATCATCTTATTCTAACATCCTAATGACAAATTATACATACAATATCTCTACATGAGTTCATATAAATATATAGCTGAAGGCTACATAAGAAGAATCACTGCCAGACAGGAGAACCCTTTCTTTGAGTTGATGACCAGGGTAGCCTAAGAGACTCCCAAAATTACACAGGCTATTGCCACAGCCCTTGATTGCCTCCCAGAACCTGAAGGTAAGACCCTATTGTTGAAGACAGGACATACTTCAGGACTGGATTTGAAGCAATGGCACTGGAACTTACCTGGAAGCTACCACCCCTGAAGGCTAGCTCTCATAGCTTTGGAGAGCACACTACATAAGCTGCTAAGAGAGAACATCAGTTGATGGTCCAACAGCAGCTTTAAGACTAAACCTCCACATCAGTGACCAGCACAGCATACAAAATTGGTGCAGTAGTGGCACTTTTATCTTGGGGGCAATCAACATCTACTGGGACTAATTGGACTTAAAGCCCACTCAGTGGGAGGAAACTCAGTTGTGGTACTGTAAACATAGCCAATACTCATGGATGGAGAGATTATAGATCTTAGAGAAATCCCCAAGGCTGTCACATCCCTAAACTAATGTTTCTTTCTTTTTTTTTGTCTTTTCGAGACAGGGTCTCCCCGTAGCCCCAGCTGTCCTGGAACTCACTCTGTAGACCAGGCTGGCCTTGAACTCACAAAGATCTACCTGCCTCTGCCTCCCGAGTGCTAGGATTAAAGGCGTGTACCACCACGCCCGGCTACTAATGTAATTTCTTACAATGTGCAAAGTATGCATCTTATATTTTCAGTCAAATATCCCAGTCTTCACTCATCAAAGAAACTTCTTTTGCACCAGAGACTATTACAGAGTCCCCAAACTGGTCATCACAGACATTGTGAATTTTCCAAGCCTGGGTGGCACATCTACAAGGCAACCTCTATACCTAAGGCTCACACAAAATAGAACAAGGGGTAAAGAGGACACTAATGATATTTCAACTCTCCTTAATGAAGCTCCCTTATGCAAAGGGCCAGGAACATAGAAGGTCACAAATGGCCAAAGCATGTAGATTAGGAGTCTGCAGAGTGTAGGTCCTTAGGCAGGACCCACCCAGGGCTCAGGGACCATTGGGGAAGAGGGGGTAGAAAGATCGTAAGAGCCAGGGAGGAGGGGCATGACCATATGGAACTAGAGTCCTACTACTCCTGGCACCCTGCCTACAGCAATGGTATCAGCATGCACAAGACCCATGAAAACTCAAGTAACCAAAACCCAACATGGACCCTGATCTTGGCTGAAGAAATGGTAGCTGATTACTGCTGGGTGAGGAAGAGCTGATCTTAAAATAAAAGACTCTGGATACACTCATTAGACATCAGTTGAATTTGAATTTGCACTGAGGAACATCTAGGGACACTTAACTTGACACAATAGGCATTAACCTAAATGACAATATGAATTCCATTGGGGGGGGCATGGAAGCTGCCAGTGGGAAAGGTGGCATAAAGGTGGTTAAGATCGATTGAGATGTTCTATATGAAATATACAAAAATTCAATAAAGAAGCCCATAACATCTCAAAAATAAGTAAATCCCCCAAACCAACAAACTTTAATTTGATTTTTTGTGTGTATGAGTCTTTTGCTTGCATGCATGTATGTGTACCCATGTCATGTGAAGCTGCAGAGGCCAGAGAGGGCATCTGATCCTGGAACTGGAGTTCTTTAGCTGTCATGTGAGTGCTGGGATTTGAACCTGGGTCCTCTGGAAGAGCAGCCAGTGTTCATCACTGCTGAGCTATTTCTCTAGTCCTGGCATAAGATTGTCGATTGTATTTGTGGTTTTTTGTTGTTGTTGTTGTTGTTGTTTTTAAACTCTTATGCTTTATTATATATCCTTTTTATTTCTACTTAAAAAAATTTTAATAGATCTATTTTTCCTTTCTAACTTTATTAGTGGTTTGTGTTTTTTTTTTTTTTTTTTTTTTTTTTTTTTTTTTTTT